>VWPU01001591.1:0-75249 GCA_013398955.1 Callaeas wilsoni | reverse complement strand
GCCCGGCCCGGGCCGGCCCGGCCGCTGCGTGCGCCGGGCGTGCCGAGCTTCTGCGCGGGCTGTGTCCCCCTCGGGGCCCCTTCCCCCGTGGGGCCGCCCGGGACGGGATCCACCTGCGGGAGGATGTGCGCGACCCCAGCGCTGCCCGCTGCCAGCAGGTGTATGGCCCGCGCCGTCCCCGCCGCCGGTTCGGTGACCCCGGGTCGGTACCCCCGCTTCGGTACCGCAGCCTTAGCGTGAAAAAGCGGCCGCGGGAGGCCCGAGGGCTGCGGCTGCAAGCGATGCCTTTGGCAGATGCTGGAAGAAAGCACTGCTGAGCCAGGGGACCCGGCGTGTGTCACACCCGGCGTGTCAGTGAGGTGACACTCTGGAAGCGTTTGTCCCCTCCGAGCCATCCAGTTTGCGCGGCTCTCGCAGCCCCCGTGCTCGGCACTGGCTGCTGTCCGCAGCGGTGCTGCCCCTGCCTCCATCCCTGACCACCGAGGGTGTTACCAAAACACTTCCGTAACGCTGACCACCGTTTTGCCATCCGCTCTTTAAAAATGGGCTTCGATGGAAGGTGTAAGAAGGTATCAGTTGATCCTTTCAATCCATTTTTGGTTTAGCCCTGTGCTTTCTGCCCTTGCCAGGACAGACATTTTCTGCCCTTCTCCCCCTCTTTAAAAAGTTCGAGCCTCACCCCATGGTAGACACAATCCCCTGTGGACTGAGTTCCTGCCTTCTCTATGTTTGTGGGAGGATGGAGCTGCCCTTGCCTTGCGGAAAAAGGGATTTTTACACTCTGCCGCCTCTGGAGCATTTATAAAAGAGGCAAGTAACCTTTCTGCAGCCCGTGCTGCAGCACAGAGCTCAGGGTGCTCCTGTTCCCCATCCAAGTCACCGAAGGCTATTTTAATGGCTTTCTGAAGGTAGACATCTGGGCAGCCCCTACCCTCCTGCAGAGCTGGTGAGTGAGCACTGCAACATGGAGGAAACCCTCCATCCTGCATGGGGAAAAGTGATGGGAAATGATGGCTGCTGTCGGGTGTGGGATGCTCTCGTGGAGGTACCCAAAGCAAAAGTTTGTTCTCACTGGCCTAAGAGGTCCCATCCTCCCACCTCTCCCATCAAGCTCAGCTGGAAAACCTGCTATATTTCAGGCAGAAGCAGATCAATGGGATGTCTTTGTCCACCTCACAGCCCCTGGCTTCTGGAGCTGGGTTGGGGGCGGAGGGCACCAGGCTGAGGCTGCAAAAGAATGCCTTGAAAGATTGAAATAAAGGAAAACACTAAGATCAAGCAGATAATAAACAAAAGGTGAATCAGGACACAGCCAAAAGAAATGTCAGGGGACAGAGGTGCTGGTTTTGGTTAAAATAATTTAATGAAAGAAGGAACAAAACATCCTAAAATATTTTAAAAATATATATACTTGGTGCATGTGTATGTCATGACACATCCAGGCATGAATTACAGAAAGTTTTCTAAATAACAGCAAGCAGTGAGGAAAACTGTCCCAGTGTGTAGCACCCACATCAGCTGGTCCTCAGGACACTACCTGCCCTCAACAGTGATTCCAGTGCAGCAAGGCCACTGCACAAGCATTGTCTTTGCTGAGATAACTCATCAAAATCCCTTAGGAATTTCACATCACCTCCCCTGCCAGTTAACAGGGCAAATAATGGGGTTTGCATGCCTCTAGATTTGGTTCTGTGGGCAGCAGACATAATTTAATTTAATTTTTCTTCTGCTGACTGCGAACAAACAGGGATCACAGAATCACAGAATAGTCTGGTTTGGAAACAGGCATTGGAAAAGCAGATAGAGAGGGAAGGGAAGGGCTGTGCCACCACCACAGGAGCCAGCTCAAAAGCAAGGGCTACGGTCTGGATAGGGACAATGGCCATCACCTGGCCCCGGCACTCCAACACAACCCTGGTACCAGCTGTTCCCTCTTCATGTTCTCCCCTCTGGCCAGGGATGGAGAAGAGCCTGTGGCTGTCCCAAGCGGTGTCCTGGCTGGTTGACCTTGGCTGGGGCAGGGGGGCAGGGGCCAGTGGGTAGGCACTGCTCTGATGTGAGATAACATGGAACTGTACCTGAGGCTGGGGAGCAAGGGCTGGACTGCTCCAAGGGAAAGAGGTGACAAAAACAACCACAGGATGCAATTACCTGAGGAGCTGATGCATTCATTAGCTGTTTGCAGATGCTTAATAGCAATGTTTCATCAGCTCCTCAAGAGGATGGGATTACAAATATTTCATCCTCCTCTCAGTTCTTGTCTCTGGAGGATCCTTGTGAGCTTGTTCTGACAAGGGCTGGCTTTGAGGAGCATAATGTTTGCAGGAGGTGCTCCAGTTCAGGACCCCTGGGTCCCCATGACAGAGGACAGTCAGGGGCAGCTTTCAGGCATATCAGGTACAAAAAAGGAGGCAAGTTCTTTGCTTCCTGTTTCCTGCCTAGTGCCCTGAGGGTCTGGCCAAGCTGCTCTGAAGGGCATGAGCAGCTGCACAGGTCCACCAGTCACAGAAGCAGAGCAGATCCTGGGTGTGAAGAACTGGGGGATGCTCCTGCAGCTCTTGGCAAGTCACCACCAGTCTCAGGCTACCTTATATGAAGCAGTTGCTTGGGCCAAAAATGTTTTCCAGAAGAGGGCACTGGAAAAGCATTTTGTTGGTAGGAGACTGTGGCCATATCTTCCTGATGTTTCCCCTCCTCACTTTCTCTCCATGCAGGGCCCTTGCTGCTGTGGAGGGACAGGGGATGGGGAGGACTGTCTGACTTCCCCATAGCTGTCAGTGTCTCCTACATCTTGCAGTACAGCAACAGCAGTAAGTGTCTCCTACATCTTGCAGTACAGCAACACCCTCACCCTGCTGAATGATGGATGTCCTGGCTCTTATGGACCCCTGAATTTGGGAGGAGCTGGAGCCAAGCCCCAGGTTCCTTGAGCTTTGGCCGGGTGGGGAGAGCTGGCCAGTGGGAGAGAGACGAGGTGGCCGGCACCATCACAGCAGCTGGAGGAAACCTCAAGGTAACGCCCGGCATTTCTGAGCTGCTTTCCTTCCCTCTGAGTCTATCCAGGGTTTTGTGCTTCTTGAGAAATTAAGCCCTGTGACAGCTCATGGAGGCTGGTAAATAGTACCTCCACTTTATGGATGAAAAAATGACTCAGAGGAAGATTCAGTGACTTACCAAGGATTGCAGAGAGTAAATTCCAAATAGGGGTGTGCTGAGCTGTGGGCCTGTGTGAGATGGAGGTACTGTGTGGGCTGTGGGATGCAGGATATGTGCATGGGGGAATCTCATGTGGCTACCTCCAGCTCTCTTGGGGCAGCAGCTCTTTGTTCCCTTTCTGTTCATTGACCATTGCACAGAAAAAAGAAAACCTACAAATTGTCCCTGTCATCCAGCAGAGACCACGAGAGAAAACAATGTTTCCAGGATACATTTTTTGCCATCTTTTATTACACATTTTCCAGGCATTTTAATACAGTTTCTTGTCACTCAGTGCTACAAATGTGATGTTGCATCCTTTTGAGTCAGAGCAACAAACTGAAATAACTCCTTGCATTGGCTAAACTAAAGGAGATAGAGTAACCAAAATTCTTGTGAAGTGACTGGAAAGCTTTGCCTTGCAGCTCAACTCCAGAAATGCTTATGGATCTGTTTTCCGACTTGCCTTTTTTGGGCTTAGTAGCCCAGTATGGTTAAAAATTAGTTCAAAACCTCACATGCCATGAGGTGAAGCACATAACTCTGACATTACAGCATCAGTTTTGTGTCTGAGCCTTGTCTAATCCTTCACAGTTATGGATTTGAGATAGATATATATGAAAAATAAATTTTAAAAGTCGGTGCTCTCGTATGCATGTTGTTAAATATGCTTGATACATCAAGGTGTTTAAGTATCATCATCCTCTAGAAGAGCTCAGCACCCACCAGAAGTGAGCCAAATAATGACATTTGATTCCAGCATTGTTATAGTTAATTCATGGATTCTGTATGCAATACATGATGGTATAGCAGATTTTAACCACTTTGTATTTTAATAGAGTCCTCATCTTGCTCTCAACAAAGACAATGTCAAAATTCTCTGAGAGTCAGGAAGAAAGAGAAGAGCTCTTGCAAGCTGTTGAACATTAGCTTGAAAAGCAGAGGTCATCCTGTTCTGTGGGATCAGTGGAAAGGGAGCCATGGAAGTGACAGGTCCTGTGTGTGCAGCCAGCAAGTGGGGAGGCAATGGTCAGTCCTGTTGGCACAGCACTGTGGTGCTCAGCCCATACACTGCATCTCTCTCATGTAAAGGACTGTCTTCTGCCATGGTGAAGCCATTGCTGTGGCCACAGGGCATTGCTGTCACACATAATTCACAGCCAGCTTCTGAGCCTACCCTGGTAAAGACCTTGATTTACTCCAGAAACAGCCTGCAAGTTTGATCAGTTTTGAGTGAGGAAGCACTCGGTGCTTGTATTCCCATCAAATATCACAATCAAATGATGACCACTGGTGGTGTCAGTGCTGGATCTGACCCCTGTATGTGTCTTCTGTGGCACATACTGCAATGGCCACTCAGAAAGGAGAATGCTGTGCAATGAGAGCAGCAGCAGGACCTGAATATGCCACAATTTGCAGAAATTAACATTTTGCAGATTTAAATCCTAAGACCTCTCCCATGGATCAGATCTTCAGGTGTTGTGCAAACACAGTGAGATTACAGACTGCTCCAGCAAACTCACTGTTGCTGGTGGGGAATTCACTGCATGGTGTGAAGAGACAGGGAACAATGGTGGCCCGTGGCACATATTGGTGAGCAGAGCCCAGCCCTGTTGGACTTCGTGTGTGCATGTTGCTCATACTGACATTTTCTCACAAATGTTTGTCTTCTGCATAACGTATGTCCCAGCACAGAGCTCTGAGTACACACTAATAATTTGCAGTAGAAGTAAGGACAGCTGGAAAGCTTAGTGTCTTGGTTTTCCCCACAGCCTTCCTCCCACTTTTGCTGTCTTCAGACAGACAAGTGTCAATAACATGTAGGACATCTTTTTCTCTTAGGGCAGTGGAAAATTTAAGAAGCCCATCAGAAGTCAGCATGGTTTCCTGGGGTTTGTGATAATATTAGTCTTTGGTTATCACCTTTGATAGGAGGAATTGATGTTGTGAATGGTAGAAGTGAATATATTGAATAGTGCATCAAACCTGTGACAGGGCTCAGAATATTTGGGGAAGAAAAAGAGAAAAGTGTAAAATTTAAGGAGATTATAAATTCCAGATGTGTTAAAGATAACAAATATTCATTCTCTCCTGTGATAATTCTAAGTATATATCATGTAGCAGACAGCTTCCCAGACTGAGAACTTCTGAAGGTTTTCATGTCAGGGAAACGGAATAACATATTTCTATATCATACCTTCTACTCCTGGAAAGACTTTCAACAGGAGTCTTTTGAGACCACACAACAAATGGTACAGGACTCTGAAGCAGTAGAGTTCCTTACTTTTAGTTCGTATTCAGGGAACGAACAGGTTGTAATCTTACCTACACACTACACTGCCAACAGCCAAGAAGAAACACCTCATATTGAAAGCCTCACATTTTGGATTATGACTGGAGTTTAATTTGGGATTAGTTTAATCTGGTGAAGAGCAGTTTAAGAGGTGATTATCTGAAGGGTAGCTACAAAGATGGTGCAAATTTCTCAGCATTGTCATACATTATAGGGAGAAGCAATGGCCATAAGTTGTGCCATTGGCAGTTCTGGTTGGATATCAGGAGAAACTTCTTCTCCAGGAGAGTAGTGCAATCCTGAGACAGAGGTGGAGTGGCCATCCTTGGAGGTTTTCAAGCTTAAGCGAGAAAAAGCCATGGCTGATCCGATCTGCTGCCTGCTGATTGTCCTACTTTGTGTGTGAGGTTGGGCAGGAGACTTCTTTTACAGCTGGTATTTCTGGCACTGTGTTCTGCATTCAGATAAGCCCATAGGTGCTGCAAACAAACCTCATGACATTTTTCAGACTTGGTCCTTTTATGACGTGAGTTGAGGTGCCTGCATGCCAGAGATGTGGCAAGGAAGGCCCAGAGGCATGTCGTGATGGAAGATGGTAACCACTTCTCTCGGGAACCTGCTTCCTGTCTGTTGCACAGCCCCTGTGTTGGACCAGTGCTTCAGACAAGGACACTGACCAGGATGGTCTAACACCCTTGCAGGCAGGGGATGGGCAGCATGGTGCTCCAAGCCTGTGCAAGGGGGAAGGAAAAGCAGAGAGCTGTCTTTGGGAGGGGGTCATGAGTCTGCCAAGCTTGTGCAGCTGTGGCCTTCCTCCCTGCAAGGGGTTGTCCCTTGGCAACTTGTGCCTCAAAACCTTTGCTTGCCAAAGCACACAGGAGGAAGGGCCAAATGGGCACATCTTATGTGTCAGGAATGACATTCAATCCTATATCCATTAGTGGGCTTTTACCACCGTTGTTCTCTAATAGGTTAAATAAACCTCTGAAAACCTGAGTTTTGGAAGGGTGAAAATTCAGATCCAGATTTTGTCATCTGTTTAGTCCTTTCATTAATAAAATGGAATAACTACTGAGAGCAGTAGTGGTTTTATGGAGTGAGACAGAAAGTTATGTGTCTCAATGTGAAGCCCGGAGGCATGCAATGGTCTTTTCTTTTCCTGAACAAATTGAATCCTGCAATTGTCCCATGGATGGGACCTGCCTGAAATCAAGGGCAGCTCTGTGCATGAAGTGATAGAGCAGTAGGAAGGATCAGGCCTTCAGAGGTACATTTTCATCATAATGTTTGAAGATTTACGTGTATAACTACGCAACTCAGGGTGAGACTGTGCCTCTAAGGCAAAACATATGAGCTCATATAAAGAATTTATCATTATAATAACAATTTGCATTTCTATAGAACCTTTAATCTTAGGATCTCAAAGTGCTTAACAAACACAAATTAATTAATCCTCACAACTCTCCTGCAAGGTAGACATGTATTATGGAGAGTCGCTAGCAGCTAGCTTTCCATTATAAGTCTCATTTTAACTACCTCCTAACTTTGCCAAAACGAAACCAATACACACAAAAATTTCACAAGAATGATCTTGTCCTGGGGTAGGATCTTTTTAGAATTAGTGGGGCAAATAGGATAAGATAGTTTAAGATAAGTAGGTTAAATGGGGAAACCAGAAAGACATCTCTGAATGAACTAATGCACATAGTCCATTAGTCCAGAGGGGAGGGAAATGCAGAATTTGGGACAGACACATGCTTCTCCATAACTTGCTGGAATTGAAATTCCAAGGTGATAAATTATTATTCATTATCCACTCTATTATATATGAAACTGGTGAATTAGACGAGTTCAGGAGGTGACCTGCTTTTTTAAATGGAAGAATCCTTTACCAGGAGCTTCACTCATCCCCAGCTATGAAGAGGAAATCACTGGGAGCCACACATTACCTCCTTTGGAGAGTTATTCTGTACAACCTTTGGGAAAAGGCTGGATGAGCAGACCCAGCAGTGGTCTGGTGTTGTAGATGGAGTATTACCTTTAAGGAGAAGATGCCAAAACCAGCTTGAGAACCAGTGTCTGGCAGCATGCCCACACATGGTTGGAGAGCAAGAAAAAATTCTTCCTCTGCATGCAAAAAAAATCCCAAACAACCTAAACAGAAGGAAGAAAACCGTCCTGGGAAAAAACACCTCTGACAACTCAGAGCTGTTCAGACCTGGGGCCCAGGCGTGGAGGAGAGAGCCAAAGTCTTTCCTGTTCCTTTCCTTCCAAAACAGGAGGGTGAGGTGTAGGTGGACAATAGGGTGGAGGCTTGTCCCTTGGCCTCCGATTGGGGTTTGCTCTGGCAGGCTTACACGGATAGCAAATTGCTGCCACTCCCAGGAGGAAGGAGGAGGACAGGGGATTATGACTCAGGTGTTTGTAGGGTGGTACAGCCTCCAGGGATGCTTCCTCAGCCGGAGTGCCCCACGCTTGCTCTGGGGCTCCACTCAGCACCTCGTCCCCGTGGAGGCAATCGGTGCCGCACCGTGCCTTGTCCTGCTTCCTGGCTACACCTTTCCCCTCACCTTTGGGCATGGGGAAATGACTCAGACGCTCCATGTCACTCACTCGTACCCACGCCTTGCTGCAGCCCTCGCCTGGGATCCCACATGTTGGCCCATGGTGCACAACTGCCTGGCTCAGCAGGTGCTGTGTTTTGGTGGCTCTTCTTAAGCTTTTTTTCTTAAGAAAAATAAAGCAGAGTCTGAAAATAACTCAGAAAGATTTTGTAAAATCTATGATGATTTGGTTGTTGGAGCATTTTTCAAGAGTATGTGGTTGGAATGTACAGCAGGTAGTACCTGTAATGTTGAAAACATTTGATACAGAGCCATCAGGGAGATGCAGTGGCAATGTTTTATTAAAATATGGGATTTTACTCAAAATGGGGAGTGAGACAGACTCTGCTCCTAGTACAGTCCTTTGGATATAGACAAGAGGAAGAATCCTCTTTGCAAAAGCCATCGAAGAAGGGAGAAGAGAGATAGAAAAGAAAGTACAGTCTGCCTTTTGCAGCCAGGTGGGTCCCATGGCCCAAGCAGACCTGGAACACTGCAGGAGCAATGCAGGCAGCCCTCAGCAAAGCCTGCAGCAGTGTCTGCTGCCAGAGCAGAGCCTGGGCACCAGGCCAGGGTCAGCCTGGGGCACCCCAGATCAGCACTGCCTCCCTTTCACCACTGGAAGATTGCGTAGATCAACCAATTGATACTGAAAAGAGCTCCGGAGGTGCAGAGATAAGAATTATTTATGACTAAACACAGTAGACCAATGGTGTTTGTCTTGCAGCCGTTCATAGTCCAATGCCAGGACTTGGCTGTTATCAGGCCACACATTTAGCCAAATTCTTGGCATGTTTTCTTTTACTAACTGTGATCAAATGACCTTGTCCTTTTGTAGGTAGGTAACATTTGGCCTTTGTTTTCATTGCATTGATAGCTGTGCAACAGGTACAGCATATGGCCTACTCTTATCAGCCTTGTTACAATGCTGTTATCAAGAGAGAGCAGAGCTGCACTTCACTACGAGACCGAAGTATTTTGTATTCTGAGGAATGAAGACCTTGAGTACTCTGCTTTTACTCATGTCAAATTGTATCTTGCTCTTCAGACAGCCTTTTGGGGTTTGAACAGGATGAGAAGATAATCTAAATATTGACTCTAAATGACTTTTAAATATCCTTCAACAGTTGCTTAATTTTTCATATGCATGTGCTATTTCATACCAAAGGGCATGAAGTGGAAAAAAACAGAATAAAAATGAAATGTGGGTTGTTCTCTAGTAGTCCTTCTGGTCAGTACTGCAGTTCCCTGCAAAGCTGCACACATCTGGCACTGGGCCTTCACTGCATGCTGCTGTTAACAAGTGCTCTGCATACAGCCTCAGACACAGTGGCACAGGAGGAGAAACGCCTTGAGTTTTAATCCATGAGTACGAACATACTGAAGCAGGAAGTATGAGAGGTTTGATCAGTATAAGCAGCTTGTTCTGTACAGGTAAATCATACTGCAGTTACCTAGTTGCTGTTATTTTCTTGAGTCTTTCCATGGGTGACAAGAAGTTAAACTGATTACTGTGGTTTAGTAATGCCTTGGACTTACCTTCAGCTTTTTCTTTAATCTGAGAGCATTTTGAGAGTTTTCTTCCCAACCCAACCTTCTTCTCCAAGTAGGCTGAGCTATGGTGTAACAGAACTTTGTTAGAGGTTTAGTTTTCCCTGTCCCCAAACCATCAGACGAATGCCCTGATCACAAGGCCAGAGTCAGGCTTTCACCTTCCTGCTTTCTCTGCTCTCACGTTTGGTTGCAGTGACTCAGCCTCATTCGGCAGCTGGGTGTTTCCAGGTGAGATAGCAACAGCAGAGATCTCTCATGGCACAGCACCAAAGTCGTCCTTCACAACTTCTTGGTGTGCAGGAGGAGAACACTGTGCTGTCACTACCCATCTGACTTCTGAGGAGTCTCCAAAATTAACTAATCCTGGATTCAGGTCCCCTGCACGGATGGACTCTTAGCACTATCAGAAAGTCACAGCTCTCCAAACTGGATATGGACATACAGACAGCTGTCAGACTAAGCATGAATGTGCCCAGTGAATTTACCTATCTATAGGGTTACCCAGTCCAGAAACCAAGCAGATAGGATTGCTGGCTACAAGGTGAGTGGGTTTCACAACCCAAGTCCCAAATTTGAGGGCATCTTACTAGGCTGGATGCCCTTCAGTGTGCATAAATTCACAACAGCTTCAATGCACAACACCTCTCTGCAGATGGGTTGTGAGAATCCTTTGTGCATTTTACACTTGCCTACATTAACATTTGTATTAACACACTGACACTAATGCTCGTATGTGTGTGGAATTATATTAATAACTCCACTATTTTCTCTGTTATAAGTATCATGTTTCTTAAACATTTCCTGTGTGGAAGTTGCAGTATTTAAAATATACTTGTGATAGATTTTATCAGGAGGATTACAGTGTAAAGAAGGTGCAGGAAGGAAACCATATAAGAAACACATAGGAAAAACAACCAGATCAGCCTGTGCTGTGGGTGAAAACAATGGTAATAATGCTGACACCCTCCACTGTGAAAGAAAAAAAATGGCAATTAGGGAAACTGTGGTGATGTTAGCATTACTTTCACAATGGAAGACATCAATTCAAGGACATTTCCATGGCCAAAGACAGTCACACTTCATGATGATTCATGACCAGCAGCTGATTTGCAGTGTCCTTGGTGGAAGCAGAGCAGGCTATCAGCTGAGTGAATTTCTTGTCATGACTGGCTGCTGTGGACCTGCAACAGAAGCATGCTGGTTAGCTCTGCTTCCACCTTACTTCCCACAGAGCCACGGCCAGACGTAACACAGCAGTGGGAAGATCAGGTTTCTCAGATGAAGTACTTTGCACAGTTCGGATGTTTAGGAAAGCAGGGCTGCAGAGTACGTTGAGCGCACATTTCTTTCAGTAATTTATCTACTATATCATCAGGAATGGGCAGACAGAAATTGCTCTACCACAAACCCAGCATTAAATCTTGTCTACACACAGACCTATGTGTTGTGGTTTAACCCCCAACAGCAGCCAAGCCCCATGCAGCCCCTTGCTCACTCCCCCACCAGCAGGATTGGGGAGGGAATCAGAAAGGTAAAAGCTGGAAAACTCATGGGTTGAGATAAAGGCAATTAAGGAGGGAAAGCAAAAGCTATGTACACAACCAAAGTAACAAGGAATTAAATCACCACTTCCCAAGGTCAGGCAGGTGTTCAGCCATCTCCAGGAGAGCAGGGCCCCGTCACACATAACAGTGTCTTGGGAAGACGAACACCATCACTTCAAAGATCTGCCCTTTCCTCCTTCTTCTCCCCCCCTTAATATACTGAGCATGATGTCCTGTGGTGTGGAATATCCCTTTGGTCAGTTTGGGTCACCTGTCCTGGCTGTCTTTCTGACTAACTTCTCATGCACCCCCACTCTCCTTGCCAGCGTGGCAGTATGAAAAGCAGAAAAAGCCTTGCCTCTGTGTAAGCCCTGCTCAGCAAAAACAAAAACATCTCTATATTATCAACCCTGTCTTGAGCACAAATCCAAAACATAGTCCCATACCAGCCACTGCAAAGAAAATTAACTCTACCCCAGCCAAAAGCAGCACATCATGCTAGCCTGGCAGCAAGGGTAATGCTGGAAGCACACCATCATCATTGTTTTGGAAAGGAAGAGAGGGGACATGGAATGAGAGTGGGAATCAGAAGCTGGGCTCTGTTCCATTCTCTGTTCTTCAACGAGTAGAAACCAGGCACAAATGATCAGGCTCTAATTCATTCCCCAGTCTTTAGTTTTCTGACAGCAAGGCACCAGGTGACTCTTGGGTAGGAGGGAGTAACAGAGAGGACTTGTCCCTTCCAAAAAGGCACTCAGATCTCCTTGCGTATGCCTGTCTTGCTGTCTTCCTTCACTGACAGGAAGGAAAGATTCTAGATGCCTAAAGCTAGAAGGAACAGCTTGGTCTTTGTCTTTTTTCCCCTGCCATAAAGGGAGGATAATGATGATGACCTTTTTAAAGAGCTTCTGACATCCACAGATGAAAAAATTAAACTTGTAAGGGATTATTATTATTGTTACATATCTTTGAACAGAGGGAGCAATGACGTTTCTATGACATTTTATAATCCACATGAAATGCTGCCATAATAAAGATAATGACACGTATGATGGACAAAGTATGCTTAGTTGTGGTATTTGGCAGTGATCATTTGGCTTATTTCTTTTCCTATGCCATTTATGCAGAAAAAGAAAAGAAAAAACATTAGCAGACACCTCTTGCAAATCCTACTAAAATTAAAACTCTGCTGAATTGAATGCATACAGAACTTTTTCAGGCTTTAGAGAAAATATACAAGTTAAGCTATTTTAGAAACAGGTATTTGAAAATGGAATTGTTGATCTCTGTGGATGGCACCGTTACTACACTGATAAGAATGCTGATCTTCCTGAAGCTGACCCTCCTGCAGGAGCTGAGCATGAGAATTGTGCTCAGCTATATGGGTTGCTCATTCTTGACTCCAGGTGTGATATTTTGCCATCTGCCTTTGAGTGGGTTGGGCACTGCAGAGGTCTCTCAGGAGCAGTTAGCCCGGGCTCTGCTTTGCCTTGTGTCTCCTTCCTGTGCTCACACCAAGCAGACACTGACAGAAGGGGTAAAGGTACATTAGAAAGGACCTGAAGTGTCAGACCAGTGATCCACACAGGCAGTAACCAGGGTCTGAGGACAGCAGCAGGAGGTGCTATTTAAGGAGAACATATGAGCATGGTCACCTTACTGGTCAACTGCCACATTCAGGCCTGCAACCCCATCCACCCATTTTAGTATCCATCTATGGACCTCTAACCATGAGTTCTTCAAACCCCTTTTTGACCTTGTGGCTCATATCTCTACAGCTCCCTATGAGAGCATAAGAAGTGAGTCTGTGGATTACACTTGGTAAAACCCTGGCACAGGTTTTCCAGAGAGATGGTAGGTGTCCCATCCCTGGAATCATTAAAGGTCGGGTTGGATGAGGTTCTGAGCAACCTGATCTAGTTAATCTCCCCACTCATTGCAAAGGGATTGGATTCAATGACCTTTAAAGGTCTCTTCCAACCCAAACCATTCTGTGATTCTGTTATTGGTCCATGGCTTCACTTTTCATTCCTTTTCTAAGAGTTTTTATTGGCTATTGTCACCCCCTCATTTTTCAGAGCAAGCTTAGCCAGGCTGATTTAAGTGGTAAAGTGAACCATGATGTAACCAGATCTTGAGATCCATTGAAACTGACTCCACTAATGAGGCTGAATGTTGTACATGGCTACTGATTCTGTGGCTGGAGAGAAGGCACTACAAAATGTGGCTATGACACATCCCCATTTAATAATAAAATGGTATAAAATCTTCTTTCTCCAAGACTATTTGGCAAAAGTTTCCAGGAAATAGATGACAGAGGGAGACCACTGGATGAAGTAATATGAAATTTAATATTCATATAACAAGCTCAGTAATACTCACTGATCTTTAGTATTTGACTGTCAGAACATATCAGAAAGAATTTTGAGGTTAAATTTTGCAAGAAGAGCTTTCATGAAAATCGTTGTCCTCAAATCTAAGACAAAAACCTTGATTTATGCCCTGGCTTAATCACTGAGTCCTAGCCTAACCTAATCTATGTTTGGATTTATGTATCTGGCCCACCTCCAGCCATAGCAAGACTTGGAAAGAGGCAGCCCACTGCTCTATGGAATGAAACATTCCAAAGGTTTGGCAAACAAGCACTTCGCCACCAGACATTCTGAAAACATACTAAAACTTCTCCACTCATGGAACCAGACAGTCAAGAACAAGGGTAGGGGGAGCACAAAGGAATGAACCTTTCCTCTGCAGAATCATCAGCAACACCTGCACTGGTAAACAAATTGGGCTGTGGGTTTTTCAGTCCTGAGGCCAACAAAGGGCAAAGCAATCAAGCCTCTGAAAGAGAGAGTCAGGTTGACATTGAGAGATCTGCTGTTGGTAGCCCTTGACCCATACTATCCCCTGGGCTGGCCCTGGCCACTGTGTGGGACATTACTTGAGTCTCTACCAAAACCACTCCAGGGACTGTGCCAACTGCATGGGCAACAATATGCCAAAGCTTAGACCTGTCCCCTGCTTCTGTTCCCTTTCCTGAGATAATTGTGGCATCTTTCCCACCGTTTGGGAACATTTCTGCCTCAAGGGTTGGCCTGCAGATGAGCTACAATGGGGCTAGAAGAAGGCAACTGCAATTCTCAGGTGTGACTCAGGTAAAACATTTGACCCTCCCATAGCTGATCTCTCAGTGCTCAGCTGCTTTTGAGAGGGTTTGTGGGAAAAGGAGAAACAAAAGGATACTGACAGTTTTGCTTCTTCCAAAAGTCTTCTTTCTGCTGGGCTAGCTACTCAGCTGATAAAAATGGCCTTGCAGACACTCATCCCCAGAGCTGCAGGAATCCTGGGCACGAGTGCAAGCCACCATGAGGCTGCTGGAGGGACTCTTGGGTCTGCAGGTGCTGCTACACGTTACAGCATTTCTGGCTGCAAAGCTGCTCTGGTAAATGCTGTCCTAGTTAAAGTCATGGCTCCATTGTGCACCAGTACTGTTGTTTCCCGCCTTTTCAGACGAGCCACCATAAACGTCTCTAAGGTGATCCACAGGGACTGAAAGAAAGAAAGCAACCTTTCTTTGGAGGAAACGAGGTAGCTGGTTGAAGCAATCTTTCATTTCTTCTACCTGTTTGAAGATCATAGTGCAGTATCTGCCATGAACAAATTAATCCTCTATTTCTAGAAATTATCTAATAAATCATTTCATCTTTCTGTCTTATTGTGTCCCCAAGAGCTTTTGCTATGATATCAGTAGCTGCACTCATTTCAGTGCAGCTGATGTGAGCACTCCTGGTGTCAGTGACTATAAAAGTAGTAGCCTCCTGACATGCACCCGTGATTTTCACCTCAGAATCACAGAATCACCACAGCTGGAAGAAGCCTAAACTTTCTACGGAAGAAACCGTAAACCTAGCACCACCATAAGCACCCTTAAACCATATCCTCAAGTGCCAAATCCAGACACCACTTGAACACTTCCAGAGATGGTGACTCTACCACTGCCCCGGGCAACTTATTCCAATGCCTGATCCTTATTTCAGTGAAAAAAAATTACTAATATATAATCTGAACCTCTCCAGGCATGATTTAAGGCCATTTCCTCTCATCCTTTCACTTGAGATGTGGCAGAAGAGACCAATCCCCACTCCACTAACCTCCTTTCAGGTAGTTTTAGAGAGCAGTAAGGGCCTCCCTGAGTGTCCTCCAGAATAAACAGCCCCAGTTCTCTTAGCTGCTCCCCATAGGATTTGTTTTCTACACCCTTCACCAGCTTTGTTGCCCTTCTTTGGACATGAAGGCTTTCACTGAGATCCATCCTGCCCTGATATATGGACACCAGCTATAAAGCCATAGTCTTGGTGCAGAAAAGGACTTAATCACGTGTTCAAATGTAACCTTGAGTTCAAGTCCTGCAAGATACAGTTGTTTAGCACACTTCTGAATGCTGGTTTGAACTGATGCCTGAGATCTGAGCCTAAAAGACACTGGAGAAGGTCACCTTCATGATGGCTTCATCAATCTTTGAAACCTTCCTTGCTGCCCAGTCTGCTGACAGAGCTGAATTAATCAAAGCTGATTCTTCAGAGGAGCCAGAATAAGCATGCACCAGTGGGGCTGTCCAAGTTGGATCTCTGGATGGACATCAGTACTACCTTCTTTCCACCTCCTCCTAAATGTTATCTGACACCTTTGCTTAATAGAAGATCTAAACCCCCCTTGGTCTGGCAGCCAGAACTGCAGGGAAGGTCCTGCATCTGTGCAAGTCCCTTCACATGGCCAGGGGATCTCCCCGGAGCATGGCTGTACACATGCACAAAGCCAGGTGCCAAATTTGGACTATACCTTGCACTCCCCATGCTGCAGGGCTCTTGTCATTGGGGAATTCTGTTTCCCACCCAAATATCTGAAGGATCAGGGCCCTGAAAGTGCAGGGGAGATTAGGATCTGGTTCTGTGTGGTATTGCTTGGAGGGCTGTGCCCAACTCAAATTGCACCTACCGTTGTGAGCTATGCACTGAAGGGAAATGCCTGTCTTGAAATGAGCTCATGCTGCTGCACTGTGTTCTGTGCCTGTCAGCACTTTTGTGGACTCTCACGTTTGCAGATGGCTGGTTTCACCCTCTTCTATTCACTCATGCTCAAAGTGAATATAAAATCGTATTCACTGTAAGCTTTTCATTCACAGTCTTATTATTTACATGGATAAGATAAGTGGTTTCTATGTACACATGTTGTCAGCCCCAACAAATCATTCTGCTGGGCAGGATCAATGAAAAGGGACTAGGTGATCTTCTGGGGTTCCTCCAGCCTTATAATTCTCTGGAAAGACCAAGGACAAAGCTGATCTCATGGTAGGTTAAGTAATCACAGTGTTTCTATTATATTGACTCCTAATTGTGTAAATTAGACATCTCCTCATACTTGTTTTTCATATTCCATGTAAAAAAAAGCACAAATACGATCTATCTTCATACACAGATGTCTGTAGGTAAAGGCAAATACAATCAGTAAGTGAAATCCTACCACTTCTTAATTCTGCTTCTGTGTATGACTTGAGCAAGGATAATTCACTTGTTTTACTTACCACAGGCTATAAATATATTTTTAATATCTATTTATGTATTTATTTGCATGTATAAGGTGGGATCAGTTCTGGAGCCTGGATTTGCCTCCCACTTTGGCCATAGCCTGACTTTATGCTACCTGAGCATGCACAGGATCCTTGCTCCCCCTTTGTGCCCAACTCTGCTTAGGGCTGTGGGGGAACTAAGCTTTTTCCCTACATGCAGAACATGCTACCCCACCCTAAGCTGGCATCCCTGCCTGTGAATGGACAGGATTCACAGGGGCAGGACACTTTGGTAGTGGCAAGAAGTAGTAGGAACAAGTGCACAGAGTGATAGAATCATTAAGGTTGGAAAGACCTCTAAGATCATCAAGTCCAACCATTAACCTCACACTGCTTGGTCCACGACTAAACCATGTCCCCAAGCACCACATCTGTGCAGCTTTTAAATAATACCTAGAGGGATGGTGATTCCATCACTTCCCCAGGCAGCCAGTTCTAAACTTGGCCACCCTTTCCATGAAGAAATTTTTCTTAATATCCAATTTAACCTCCCCTAGTGCAACTTTAGACCATTTCCTCTTGTCTTACACTTGCTACCTGTGAAAGAAGACTGACCCTCACCTGGCTACGACCTCCTTTCAGGTAATTCTAGAGAGTGATAAGGTCCCCCCTGAGCCTTCTTTCCTCCAGACTAAATGACCCCAGATCCCTCAGTCTCTCCTGTAGGTCTGTAGCCTCGCTGCTGGGTCCTACACAGTGCAGGTTATGCAGTGGCATAGGGTCCGTTTGCTGGCAGGAGATGAGCCCCAGCTGGCCCCCGAGGCACCCGGGGTGCGTGCAGGCTCCTGGCTGCACCCGCGCCGTGCGCAGGCAGACTGCACAGCACACACCCAGCAGTGTCTGCCGAGCCCATTAAACTGTTTAACGGGGGAAAACAAAAGCCTTTCAAACATGATGCACTAATAAGAGATTAATCCACCCAAGAGAACAGTCATAAACCAAAATGTCTTATAAAATAAAACACATCATTAAGTACAATTGAGGTATTAAGTAATAAAGTTTGAAATACAGGATGAAATTTCTTCCTGCGTGCAGGGTCAGTGAGTGCCCCTTTGCTCCACACTGGGATTAGCAAATGGACCAGGAGGAGGTTTTGACCTGGTCAAAGGACTTCATACTCCTAGTATCCCTTGGGACAGCAATGGCCATTCTCTTGTCACTGAGTTTTGACACAGCACCAGCTCTGCTAAAAATTCTGTTTGCAGCAACATGAGCAGGTCTCTGGTGAATAACTGGCCAGAGCACTGTTTTCTGCCAGGGTGCAGTCCATGGTGCCTCTTCAGGGGATTAGGGTGCAGGAAAGGTGATTGTACAGTTGTAGTGTCCAAGAAAAGCCGCCTTCTCATAAACAAACACCCCCAGTCGTGTTACTGGTGATGATGTATTTGGCAGTGAGAACCCAGCTGAGCTATGGGAAGCTAAATCAGGTGTGCTGGAAGGGTGCTAGCAGATGACACTACTTGTAAATGTAAATCCAAGCAAACTGGTGAAGTCATTGAGACCTCTTGAGTGAACACTCCTGAAACCCTCCAGCTTTTTAGAGCTGTACCCTAGATAAGAGATGTATGTGTTTGACTGGTTCTTGCTATAGACATGTATTTACCCTTCCCTAAGATAATCCTGTTTCGACTTTTTTTTCTGACACTCTTCAGGCAAGTAGGCAAAAGACCAAAATGGCTACGCCTTGCAAAATAAAATAAATTTAACTTTTTTTTTTTTTCCTTCTTAAAAGATATCTATCCTGAGTTCTAGGTGTCTTGGAAAATATTAAAAACACAAAGTGGGATTTTCAGAAGTGTTATGAACTGCTTGTAAAGTTGCAACCAATGACATCTGCTTGAGTTTTTTGCCTTCTGCTTGTGATTCCTTATGTCTCACCTGATTTCAGAAGCAAACAGACAATGACTCAGCATGGGTAAATTCCTCCAAAAATCTCCAGATCTCAGAATAATGGTGAAGTTAGGGAACACAGTAAATCTCACTTCATAAAACAAGACATTCAGCAAGGAATCATCCCTACCTTCATCACTCAGTTTTCATGGTGTCCTACATGTGGGCTCTACACCATCTCCTTTCCCGAAAATTATGGGCTTTGCAGCAGGCTAAAGGGCAGAACAAGGGGCTTACCAGGTATGAATGAAGAAAGGGATGGGTGCTGCCTCACACACCTTCCTCTTTTCAGTGGAAATTTTAATTGATGGACCCTGTTTGATGGATCACCTTGACAGGGAGGAGAAGCAAGGCAGAATGCAGTTATGAATCAGCTGGCAGGTCTGTGAATGCAAAAAGGGTGGAATATTGTGAGTCATCACCAAATCTATTTCTCAGCTCTTCTGTAATCAATCTTTTTGTCTCTTGCAGGCTGACAATGACTCATTCTTTGACATGCCTTTATAGAGCTGCTAAGTGCACAGCTTGCCAGCCTCCCTTGTGCTGCTCAGTATATCTGCTGCACAGTTCTAGCAGAGATTGAAAAATGCAACACCTGATTGCTTCAGGATCACTTCAAGAAACAGAGCAAATTGCTCCTGTGATAATGTAGGTAGGGAGCACGGTGGAAAAAGGACTTGAAAAGTACTTGGTGCAATTCTAATGCATTTCTGAAAGGTTCATAAAGCGTCCTCTCCTTGAGCACAGCAGAGAGGAAGATGACGAATCCTGAATCTTCCAAGGTCTGTGGCCCAAGAGGCTCTGCCTCCCTCTCTACAAGGCCTTGTTGTCCACCTCTGAACTCTTGGCACTTTGCATCAACTGTGTTTTGCCACCCTCCCCAGTTTCTGGCTGAGCTCTGCCCAGGCACTGCTGTGCTTCAGGCTGTGCCTTTTATTGATACAGTGGGTTTTGTGCTGTGCTCCTTCGACCTGTCCTTAAAGAAGTGTGCTTGGCATTGGCAGTGGTGTTAAACAGATCTGAGATTGCAAATAGTCCTGATTGTGACATTGATCATCATAATGACACATTCAGTATGGACTTCTCTGGACTGGAGCTAATCTGAGACTCCCCATCAGTCAAGGCAAAACAGGACTCTGCGTCCCTGTGGATGAGGTCTCAGGGTTTGGCTGCTCTGGCCATGGCACAGGAAGGCAGAGTGATTGCCTGAGCCAAAGAGAGCCATGGTGCTCACCTGTCCCTTGCTGCTGGCTCAGTTTCTGAGTATCTTGAGGCAAGCCAAGGAGGACCACAGCCACCTGTATGCAACTTCTCTGAAGTCTACTTCCCCTCTGCTGCTATGTCCCAAGCTAGCCTCAGGGCAGCCTTATCTTAAACTCATCTTCCACTCACCCCACAGTGACCATTCTCATGGTCGAGTCATCTCAGGGGTCTTTGGACTGCAATTTTTTTCTCCATCTCTTTCCACTTTCCTTGGTTTTCATTATCTCGCTGCAAAGAGTGACAGACCTGCCCGAGAGCTGTTTATCTATCTTATCTTTACACCCAAGCTGAGATCAGAAAATGAAAACTGACATCATCCTGTTCATCAGATCTGCTCTACAAGTGCCATACTCAGGCCAAAACAAATATTTACATCGCTTTTTGTCTGAGTAACGTGGCAAAGCCAATATAGCCGAGACAGAGTAAGTGGCTTTACCTCCTGCAGAATCACTTGTTCCTTTGTCACTGGGGACAATGAGAGATCCTTCAGAAATGAGAGAGTTATCTAACCAGCTTGCAGAAATGGCTAAAAGGAAAAGTGCTTTTTTAATTGCATTTGCACATTTGCAAATTAAACTTGGTCTTTTCTGCACCTATGATGGCCATCATTGTGTTTTACTAATATACTCGGGATTTTTGCCATTCCTGCTGCAGTCATTGATAAGGATATTGAGCATTTCCCATCTGAATTCTTATGCTCTGTAGAGGGACTTCTCCTTCAAGCCCATTGGCTTCCCACTGGACACATCTGTCTGCCATCCTCTTTTTAACTAATTATTTTTCACCCTATTGTAATTATCTCATTTGGTGCAATAGCAAAGACCTTATTGAAGTCCAAGTAGACTAGATCTGTTACAGTTTCCTAAGGTATCATTTGTTTAGAAATGTATTAATTCTACAGTCTTCAACTTTAGATAAATTTCTATAGAATTTTTTCATTTCCATTTACCTACATGACTTTAATTAGCTTTTCAGTCACACTTTTAAAAAAATACATTTACTTCTGTGTGAGACTAATGGTTCCCAGATGGCTTTTCATCCACCTTTCAAAACACTGATTGCAACCTTACAGCCAGAACATACCAAGCTGGATTTGGTAGCCTGACTCTTCACCGTAACTGCAATTTCACCTGGAAGCTCTTTAATATTGCCAGAAAAATACAATCAGCTCCCTTTGGTGTGTGCACAGTGAGCCCTTTGGCTTTTGCTTCCAACACCACTGCTGTAGTTTTCATTTACATAGAGACTCTCTCATCAGACAAGTGTCTTTGCATACAGGTTTTACCCTGGTGTCCTAACGACAAACTCAAATGAAGTACTCATTTAGTTTTGGAGCCAAACCTATATTATCTTTCATCTCTGCTGCTCTTCACTGCAAAGCAGAACCACTTCCTCTTCCTTGTTCTCCTTTTATTTATAGAGCAAAGAAGTCTGCCATCCATTTTACAAGGCTGAAATTGGTTGGGTTTTGGCAGTTGTCCAGACACCATTTTCCTTGCTGATCCATGCTTTCTTCCATGCTTTGCAGGCTTACTGCTAACTCCTAACACCATGTATCTCATCTAGTCTGGCATTACGCTTGACAGGTCTGTGATTTACTCTGGCCACCTGTCAAAACTGGTTGTCAAATTGACTCCCAGAACAATTTATGTGGCAAGTCAGGATACTTTGCTGTTCTCCGCAAACTTGAGGGCAATCAGAATAGAAATTCTTCTTGGTCAGCAGTGCCCATTTGTAAAGACCTTCCTTTTGCCTGCCCACATAATTACTAGGTTTTTGATATCTGTTCTTCATGCTATCTACAGGTCACTCTCTATCTTCATCATTTCTTTCTCTGTTATGCTGGTGTTAGCTACGTTTTTTTCAACTCTTTTTCCTTGTTTACTGCCTTATCTTTCTTGCCTTTTTTATTTGCATATTCTTGCCAAAGAGATGGACCTGGACAAGGAGGATATACACAACATCAGCACATACAGAAAAATCTATCTTGTGTGAAACATCTCTTTAGGATGAAAGACCGCTATTGACGTAGATTTAGAAATGGACCAAGGAAGCGAGGCGATAAAGATGAAAATCACATCTTCAGATTCTTGTCCCACTTCTGTCCTTGTCTCCCAGTGTCCATGGATCCAAAAGCTTTTCTCTTCCACTGACTTTATCAAGCAGTATCCAGATAGCTTTGCTTGTTTAAGCATAATATGCAGATAGCAGGTTCTGTATCTAGCTAACTTCATTGTTTTCTGTCTTTCTAGGGTCCCTTGTAAGACTGCCTCAGTAGTTGCCATCAATTTTTACAAAACAAGATGGTCGTCCCCTTTTCTTTTTGTATTACTTATCCTAATGGTCATGATAACATATTCAATAATAAAAAAAGGTATGTAAAGCTCCACTATACTGTGCCAAAAGCATTTGTGGGACATTAATGTGTCTTCTCTGTAATGGTGGAAACATCCTGGTTTAGGGTGATTCCTAGCAGGAAAGAGACAACACCAGAATACAGCAGATTTTCAAATAGGAATAACAGAGCAGTGACATCAGTGGAAATTCCGGAACACTATGGCAAAGTGTTGCTTTCAATTAGGCTGTCAGCACCAGGCCGATGGGACTGCAAAACCATTACAGACCCACTTATAGCAAAAGTTAGCAGGCATCAGCCCTGCTGACCTTCTGCTGACTTCAGTGCACAGACATACACCAGTTTATTGAGACAGATACCATCTCACTAAGACAAGGATCACACCCCGAGACACTGAGGGAAGATTGCAAAGGAGCTTCCTTTGGGATAAAAGTATTTTTGATGGGGGATGCTGGGCACTCTACAGGCATGAGTGGGAGGCTGTTCTAGGAAAAAAAGGCGAGATGAAGCATGGTGCCAAGTCAGCAGTGAGACACACAGCCAAGGGAGTGGTTAAAGAAAACACGAGGAACAGGTGAGTGTGAGGAAACAGGATCAGGCAAGATCGTGTGCCAGTGCTGATCCCCTTGACAAGGACTGATAGTTGACTCAGGATTTAGTACTTGACTGACTCCTTACATTCAAACTTGAAAAGAAATGGAGCAAAAAGTCAGTTCTGAAACACCTGATTTCATACTTTTTCAAACAGAATGTGGTTATGTTGATGAAGTGAAGAGCTCACAGCACCAAGGATATATGAAGAGTTCTACAGAAGCTGCAGGTGGTCTTTCCATTTCCACTTACCTCTTGTCCTTGGGAATTGTGGGCAAGATTTGCACAGGTACTGCAATGGATAATTAATCACAGTTTCAAAACCAGCAACCCAACCTCAGTAGAATGTTACAAAAGGTCAGTATTCAGCAATCTATTTTTTGAGCTACCTAAATAACTAGGAAATGGCTTCAGGACTTCATTTTAGACACTCACAATTGAAAAAAGAAATACTGACAAAATTCCTTAAGATTTATTTCACTGACGAATGAAGAGTTGTTTGGGTTGTGAAATAATATCCCAACAGCATCTGAGAAGAAGCTTCTGTGAGGTCCTGCTCCCAAACAGTAAAACTAAATTAAACATTCTTTCCCAGATGCCTCTGGATAAAAGAGCTCAGACAGGGCATTTTCCTTCTGGAAAGATGCTATTTTGCTTTGAATGTCACAATCTACCTTAATCCAGACAAACTCCCTCTTCATAATCATTTCTAAGGCAGTGGCAGAGATCCCATCATTTTTAATGGGGACAAGATTGGGCCATCATAAACACTTCCACTGGAAAGAGCATGGCTTCAGGGGACAAGGGAAAATAGGGAATGGCCAGGGAATGGTTGAGTAATTAATGCAAACTTTGACTTTGCTCTTTGGGATCAATTCAGGAGAGCATGGGGGTTGGCATACATCCTATAAGTTTCAACAAAATTAATGACAGATAATCAGAACAATGATGCTTCTCAGTGAATAATTAGCAGAAATGGTCTTGACACTACCACTGTACTCAGTGACTACACGGCAAAGATAGATGCCCTCCCTCCTTGATGTCATGGTCAAGGAATAAGAAGTCACTGGTTCTGCACAGCCCAAATGACACATGGTGTTACCTGAACAGCCATAGCAGATGGGTGACATTTGAGCTTTTCCAATGAGGTCTGCAAGGATTTTCCCAGCTGACCTGCAAAAGACATACAGGAGATCTGCAATAGAGCAGAACCGCACATCCTCCCCTCTCTATGTGTTTGCTCCATGCACCCATCTCTTCATGTGTCTGTAGGAACCTACTGCTGTGATTCCCAGAATGGCAAAGCCTGTGGAGATGCTGTGCATCCCAAAGTAGTTTTAATCTTGTACCTTTATTCTGTAATCACAAGGCATGAAGCAACACAATGCCCACAAAAAGTGCTTTATTTGCATCCCTATATGAATACAACCTATGGCAGATATTCAATTCCTGTAATCTGCCAGAAACATCAAACCTTGAAGGCAAGCTCAGATAGGAAACGAGTCATTGACTCACTCTTCTGGCTTGATAATAATAATAATAATACTTAGCACTTATTTAATTCGTTACACAAATTAAACAATAAATCAGTCTTCACTACGTGACTGTAAAACCGACTGTCATCCCAGTTTTAGAGATGGAGGAGCTGAAGAAGAGGAGTTCAGTGCTTTGTCCAGCAAAGCTGCCGATGTTTCTACAATTAGCATTCCTGTTTCCCTGGCCCCATGTGAATTTGGGGGCTTAGAGAAGTCTCAGAAGCATTAATTATTTAGAGCTGTCGCTCGCACTGGGAGAAAGGCCATTCCACAGTCATGGCTGGTCCTGACATTGCATTTATGATCTGTATAAATAATCTACACTTTAAATAAAGTCACATGGCATTGAGAATTCACTGTCTGTTTTTCACAGCAGGGAAGAAGGGACAGAACAGTTAAATTAATTATGCCATACTCTAGGGAGACTCAGCATCTAAACCAGAAGAGCTGAGAGCCTCTTCCTTTCTTTTGGTGACTGAATTCTGAAAGAAATCTCCACTCACTCCAGCTTCTTCTATGAAAAATATGATCTTTTGAAGCAATTTTTCTTGAGTTTATTTCCCAGCAGTTTATATAAGGGGTGACCTCTGTTAGAGGTTGATGTACCACATACATCTCCTCCAGACAGAGGAGACCAGAGAGTTGTGCATGTGTAGTTTGTGCATATGCTGAGCTCTAATGGAGGGTGTCTCCAGCCAGACAGCAGCACACTGTTACAAAGCACCAGAAGGCCCCTCTTTCTGGCTGTGCCATGCCCTGGGGCTCAGCTGTCTCAGCCCGCTGTGGCTGGGGCTCATCTGAGGCTTTCTTGGGCAGAGCAGCGAGCTCAGGGCTCTCTGTTCTGGCTTTGGGGGAGATGCTGCCTATTTCCCATGTGTCCTCTGGGATAACCTCACCCAGCCAAGGCTCCCCACAGCTGCTTGTGGCAATTGTTTTGTACGACCCGAAAAGGCAGCTTCCTCCCCATACAGAAGTGGCAGTCCCAGCTCTCCTGGAGCATCTTTTGTCTTGGCTTTCTGTGCAGTGACCTTACTCTCGGTTTCTGGTAGGCCACGCACCGTTGTTCCCAGCTTTACTTGTGCAAAGCACCAGTAGATGAGAACTGGAAGAAGGTCCTTCACTGAGAGAAATAGTTTGGGTGTTTTTACCATGAAGGTAAGCCACTCATTGCTACTCATAGGAAGTGCTCACAAATGAGAAATAAGTGTTCAGAGAGCAGCTTCCTATACTTGTCCCTCTGAGATGAAGCTATCACTGACTTGAATTCCCAGACCTACATTGGACTCCTCAATATATATCTCTCTAAAACATAACCTATTTCCACACAACTGAATTTCTATATTCCCATCGATTCTTCAGCTCTTTCACCATGTGATGAAGGCTGTTACAGACAGTTTAGGTAATACATGACATACTTGTGTTTCCTTCCAAAATGACAACTTCCATTTCCTAGCTCTTGAGCATTCCCGTGTTTATTCTCCATTTGTCTGCCTTCTGATCACTTCTCTTTGTCTTGCCACAGCTGTTTCCTGTGAGTTTGATAGGTTTTCCACTAATTTGTTGGACTGGGGATAATTGTACTGGATAGTTTCATGCCAAAGACTGTATTTGACAGCAATGCGCTTAAACAGCAGATACCACAGCAAAAATAGATTTGATATGCAGGATTCTCTGGTTAAGTGTATGACTTCTTTAATTGAAGGACAAAAGTTTCTAATAACATCTTCTTATAGAGACTCCATCTTCTAACATGAGCCCTGTCATTCAACAGATTATGGTTTTGACAATGGGAACTTCTCTCAACACTTCCATTTGATCTTCTTAGGGTTAAGATAAACCACCTGAGGCCTTTCCTGTTGTCACATGAGTTTCATACATGTTTTTTGTAAGTCTTTCATAATTACTTAAGAAATGTCCATCTCAGTGCAGTCAATAAAATGTTACCTGGCCTTGAGAACCTCTCCTTAAATTCATAGTGGATCTGCTGAGTTACCAGCATGAATTGCACTGACTTGTAGCACCTGGGGTCCCACCTTTCAGAAGACAGTCCACAATCTCATCTGGATGTCGTGGAGACTTCTGCTTAGTAAAATTCAGTTATTTCATTAGAGGATAATGTGGGGAGTCCCAGAAGGAGACCTTGTCGATCTCACTCCTGTCACATTAGTTTTAGGGAGATTTAGTTCCTCTGCCCCATTCCAGTGTCAGAGCAGCATGGGGGCTGGTGGCTCCCTAGTGCTGGGGTCGTGGGGACTTCGCATGGAGGTCAGTCAGGGTAGGACCTGGTAGCCAGGACCTGTCTCACCCCCAGCTGGGAGCAAGTAACTGGGTTAGCCCCAGCCGCACACACTGGGCAATTCCATGGGGACAAGGACAGTGTGGTGGTGGCCAGCCAGATTAGAAGGCATGGCCTCAGGTCAACTGCAAATCCTCAGGTGCCCTCTTCTTGCTCTGTTTAGCACCCTATTGCTCATGAGCTCTATTTTCATGTGACACTCAGTATCTCTCAGATTAGTGCTCTGTCAGATGAGAACCCCCGAGAGCATCCCCCAGCTGATAGAATGAAAACCACAGTGCAGTGCTGCAGACACAGTTACTGCCAGAAATGTGAGTGGGTTTTGCCTGCTTCCCTCCCAGCACCCATCTCTTGACTGTATGCAAACAAGTATGGGTTACCTTCTCTCTGCTTCTAGAGGTGTGCTTTAGATTTCCTGTTTTTCCATCTGGTTTCCTTTCTTCCTTCTACAAATAACTCAGAGCCAAGGAGTGTGCAGAATTTACAACATTTGGGGCCAAATGGGTTAAGAAGGCTGAGAAGCAGAGCAGAACCTGCTCGGTTCCACTGGGCTGTGGCTATAAACTTTAACTTTGCCTTGTTGTATTTTTTTCCACCATCTGGAATGATTGTCATCCAGCCATTGCACTGTTGTCCCTCAGCTGGGGTTTAGGTCCTTGCCCAGAGAGCCAGACCCAATGAGCACATGGAGCCAAGATCAACCTTCTAACCTTTGATGCCATACTGAGCAGAAAAGGGTGCTAGGTGATAGTTTGCAAAGCTGCTTTTTTTGACAGTTTATGGGCTTTTATAGAACTTACAACAAAGAAGTTGCACAAGACTTGTTCATTGGTCAGATTAACCTATGCATTTCTGCACGTGCTCTGAGGTGATTCCTTTTTATTGACATTCGCATGCTCTTGTCATTCTTGTGTTACCTTACTGTGATTCTCCACTTTGAGGACCACAGTGCCATGGCTGGTTTCTGCACAGACCTAGCCCATTCTGACTCCATCCCTTTTTTTGAATGACATGTTGGTCCAAGAGTGCTGTCATGATGCACCCATGGCACAGGTTGGTCACCTGCAGGAAGGAACTGCACTTTCTCTCATTCATTATTTCACTGTTTCATTTGTAGGTGAAACAGGTGCAACCTAGGAAGGTTTTTCCTTCCCCTAGACCACAGGCCATCCTATCTTCACACCCAAAGTGAAGAACTGCCTGTCACTGTGAGAGCTCAAGAGGAAGAAATGACTGAACCGTGCCTGTAGTCTCCTGGAGAAGCTCCTAGACAGCCATGGGAGGGGTGAGACACACACCCTCAGAGCAGCCTCACAGCCCTTTGGAGAGCTCAGCACGCTCCCTTATCTGCCTACAACCAGGACAGCACCCCATCCCACGGCAGCTCCATGATACTGCTCTCCCAACAGAAACAGAGCCCAGGGCTGCAGAGAAGGCTTGGTGCAGATATTCAGTCTCCTTCTTTCAGCAGAAGACCACCCAAGATAACCACAATCTCTCCATGTCCGTGGTTGCCAGAGTAGTAACAACCAATGCTGCATGTGAGGTGTCAAAAGGGAGGGAAAGAGGGATGGCTGGATATCACAACACAAGTGACACATGGATTCAACATGTTGCATCACACAAGTTTAAAATGTTTTAAAATTTGGACAACTACCCAGAGCTAGAGGAGCAAACATTTTCAATGTTTCCTACCTGTTCTATTACAAGCCATGAAACTCCTTTGTTTTGCTGAGGAGAGAATCTCCGTTGCCATTTCAACATGCTGCAGTGAACTATATTAATGTGCAATTAATTGTAGAGATTAATCATCAGGCAGTGTTATCAGATGAACACCATGACATACACGAGCATAGGCTAACCTCTGGTTCATGCTTTGGCAGGCTGAGGAAATGATTCTTATGTGGCTGAGCCAAGCTCTCAGGCTGGGTGGCCCACATCTCAAGGGTGACCTTGATTCTTTCATGTGCTGCATCCACTTGGTTTCACACACATGAAGTACCTCAGCAGTCCCAAAAACTATGTCATCTCATCCAGCATTTCTTTCCAAACAAAACTCCATTATGAAAAAAGTGCTGCTCCACTTGACATCACTGAGCACCCAGCTCTGTTGCTGCACCTCTCACATACACATTTTTGGAGTACAAGGCTATGATCTGACTACTGACACAGCTCAACACTCCATGATTTGCCAAGCTGAATGACTTAATACAGCTGGACCAGCCTGAACATTGAACAGGGGACACCAACACCCAAGCCACCCAACACATCTGGCTATATTAGACAAACTCAATTAGCTTTTCTGTCTGCACTGTCTTTCCTTTGCACAGAAATGTTGCTTCTCTTTTCTGGATCTGACTTATACATGGGCAAGTCAGCAGCCATTTTGGGCCAAGAACAGCGAAAGATTTGGGCACTGGAGTCCTATGGAGTTGTCTTAACCATAACCTTGTTTCATTGAATTTGTACCATTAGTGAGACCAAAATTGTCCAAATGCTTGGAAAACCCTCTTTTGTCTTCATGTGAAGAACACACCTGCATTCCTAAGAATGCCCATGTGTGCCAGATCAAGGATCCATCTATCTCAGGATCTTTTCCCTTCCTGGCAAAAAAGAGATGCCAGGGAAGGGTATAAAAGGACAAGCTTATAATACTGCTGCTCCAGGATGTTCTTCCACCCTTCATGGATATCCTGGAGCAGAGGTTGCGGTTTCATATTTAATAACTATCAATGGATAATTCTTCCATGAATTTGAGCTTGTGTAAACACTGAGCACCTACCACCCCTGGCACCACTGGGTCCCACACCTTCACCTCCTCCCTGGGAGCACAACTGCCTCCTTTCCTTTGCACTGACCTTGCCATCTGGGAGTTTCATTTGGCATCCCCTGATTCTGTTACTGGAAGATACAGTGATCCCCTAGGTGCTTTATTCCAGCAGTCATGATTTTGTGGATTTGTATCTCATCCCCCTCCAGCCATCTCTCTTCCCAGTCTATTCCATCCCCTGGACAGAAACCATTCCTTACATTTGATCAGCCCTGTGGTCTTTTCTATACTTTTCCAGCACTGCTATCCACACAGGAACATTAGAAAAATCTTACAAATTAGAAGGCATGCCCAGCTATGGACAACTAGAGTCATAGCTCTCTGAAATATGACGTTGGTGTGTGTGATATGCACAGTCACTGTCACCAGTGCTGAAGTGATTGTGCAGGTGAAGCTTTTCCAGGAGGGTAACAAGCATGAACACAAGTATGGAACAGCTTTACCATGAGGAAAGGGTAAATGGTACTGGAAAACAGAGTGAAATTTCTAAAAGGATGATCCTGTGAAGGAGATGGATTAAGAGAAAATAGTGAACAAGTATTATCATAAGGTGAGAACTAAGGGCGAGTTGGAGAAATCATTGTGCAAAAGGTCTGGACCAAACAAAACCATGTTATTAGCCATTGGATAATTGGATTGTGGAATTCATTATTATATGCTTCTGTAGAGCCCAGAGTGGAGTTCAGTGTAGGGTTTTAAAATTTGCAGTTCCTAAATGACTGAGAGACAAACTAATGGGGGATGGATACACCCATCCCAATGGGTCAATTGTCTCAAGCTTCACAAGAGTGAGATTTGGAAAGCACTGAGTGCTTGTAATGAGATGTTCCATGTATGTGTCCACATAAACTCTTCACCTGAGGATTCACTTGTGATTAGGCAGCTCTCAGCTTTGATGGCCAAAGGTAGTTCTTACACTCCTGTGAGTCACTTTGCGATCAACAAAGCAGCAGTTTAACAAATGTTTTACTAAATCTAGTAAAAAGGACTGCAAAGACATTTTTCTCTAGAGCTTTACGTCTTCTTGTCTTGCACTAAGGATCTTTAGGCAAACCTCTCCACACTCATCTCAGCCTCGTCAGTAGAACTTTGGCTGCATAATGAAAAACACAAGCAAACAAATGCAGACATCTTTTCTCCAAAGCCAGCACAAGCCGCATGTGCCAGTGCTGGTTTCTGTGTTGCCTTTTCATGAATGCACACAACCAAATCAATGATTGCATATACACAGACAGGTCTGTGGCCAGGAAAGCTGCACTCATAACCAGACAGCCAAGAGGAAGGCAGGCTAGGGTGGAGCAGAAGTCTGAACACTGCAGGGAGACAGCAGGAGCCTTGAGCTCCTGTCTCATGAACTGCTGTGGAGAGCAGCCACAGAGGTTTTAACACTGGTTGTCTCTGTTTTGGAGAACAGGGAAGATGTGAGTGAGGAGCCACGTGCCAAAACACTGCAACAGTCTGTTTGCTTCAGCATAACCCCAGCCCTTCCACACCACCCTCTTGAGCCGGCTTGTCCCACACCTTCACTTTGGGAAAGTAACAGCTCGGAAAACTGAGACCCACCAAGTGGCAGAAAGGACACTATGAGAGGATTTTGGCACTTGCAACTTCTGCCACTTTGAAGCACTGAGGGAATGTACTGGTGTTCTCCTGGCTGGATTTTGAGTGGATGCATGGATTCATCCTGGTTTCCAGGTGACACAGTCACTGGGCAATCAGAAAACACCATGAATTGCACAGAAGGGAAGCAACTTTGGTGATATCTCAAATGAGCATGCTGCAGGCAGAGGGCTTACACTGGATTTCTTCGTTCCTTATGCCCACTCTAATAACTGGACAGAATCATTAACATGATGCCTGGTAGGATTTTGACCCAGGCCAGCTAGTGCTTGCCCAGGAGCTTCTTAGGCACAGGCTGGGGGTTTGTGTGGGGGAGAGACCATTCCTCACAGGTAGTTGAGATGTGGCCACTGCGGTTTGGAAGGTAAGAGAGCTTAGCAGGGAGCCTGTGGTATGGTCATGCCAGCCAGATCCAGGGGTAGAGGTCAGACCTTGCCCACAGAAATTATTCTCTGAGCAGATTCAGCCCAGGAACTCCAGATTCCTTTGGCACTTGAGCTAATTCATCATGTGTCACTCCATTTTTGCCTCTCCTCCATCATGCAAGGGCCAACAGTGCCAGTCATGCCTGTTGAGAGGTGTTTGCTTATTGCTGCACTGTACCAATGGATGTGTGTCATGGAAAGCCTTGACCTTCCTTATTTAGCTTTTCTAAATGCTTCATTTACACTTGTGTGCACTGTTTTTTCCTGCTCAATGTTAAAGTTCCTTGTTTCCACATTAAGCCTATTTGTGCTAAGATTTCCTGCCTTTTTGCTGAGTAGTTTTGACCTCCATTCAATAAATCAATAATCTTCCCAGAACTTCATCACAGCCTTCCCTGACTGCCCCTGCCTTTTGTTCCAGCACTTACTTTTCTGCAGCACTTCACCAACAACTTGCCTGGAATTTTGCTGAATTATACGATTACTGCATTGCTCTCAGATACAGATTAAATAGAGCATCCCTTCATGGAGTGCTTCTGCTTAGTTCCTAACCCAGCCATTTAACTTGACAAAACCCACTTGTGTTACAGTCAGTTCATCTCTTTCTTCCCCCAGGCAGGCTTGCCTGTCAGGTCTGAGACCAGGTGGACTGTGTGCTTTTCTGTCCAGCTCCGAGGGTGACATGCCAGTTATCAGATCTTCTGTCACATCCCGTGGGGAGAGCAGAGCCTTGTAGGAACAACCACCTCCTGAAAGATGTTTCCAGGGATGGACATTGGCTCCTTCAGTCTTCTCCAGTCTTCTTCAAGAAATTCCTGTATTTTCAGCAGCTCACAAATCAAGCTAGCAAAGAAAGCATAGACAGGTTCGTGGACTTCAGCTCACGGAAACAAATGCATTTCCATAATTCAGCCTTTTTTGACTGTACACTCAAGCCCAACAGCAGATTTCTCAATTGAAAAGGAAAACATAAAATTACAAACATTTCTCAGGATATTTATTTTCCTCCAGAATAACAGATCTTTCTTTCCACAGGAGTCCAAAATGCTGTATTTTTTCAGAATTCACCCATGGTATTCAACTAGTGAATTTTTTCCTTAAGTAAACTGCTTTCCACTTCAATTTAAAAGGGGAAATAGGCCCTCAGCCAAAGGTTAGATCTAAATTCAGATCTACAGAATGGTGCTGTTTCCATCTTTGTTTGTATTTGGGCTTGTCTGGCTTCCTAGGGTGAAACTCCTCTTCCAAATTTGCACAACAAACATCAGCTTTGCTATTGTGTTCTCTGCTCTCCCTTTGGCAAACCACTTGCTGGAAATCAGCACATCTAGGGAGATCAGTCCAAACTGCCATGGGAAACTGGCTATTTTTCTAAAATACATGATACAGATCAGCCATAGGTTACTGCCTAGATTACTAGTTCGTGGTACTCATGAGATCAGACTAGGTCATCATGAAGGTGCCTTCTGGCTTTCAAATCTATCACCCTAAATAATGCATTAATGAAGTAACATGGAACAAAGCCACATTTGTTCATGTGTAAGGCATGTTAATGATGTTCCTTTCAGAAGATGTAGCAGTGGATTGATGCACTGAATTTCACCTCTAGGGACTCTGACTTTGGTTAGGAGACAAATGAGTTTGATAGCATCAAGTAAATACTCAATGGGTATTTGCCTCCATCCCCAAAACCATCATGCAATTTGGCAGGAGCAGCAGTCTGTGCTCACGAGACGTCTAGAGGTGCTCAGGGCATTGGCAGTCCTGTGGGAGGAAGCATCTGGCTGTGCTGTGCCTGGAGCTACCCAGCGCTCTCACTCTCCCGCTTCCCAAGCATCAGCAACACTCTACTGCCCAGAATCACTGCAAAGACAACACAAAATTAAAGCTGAAAGAAAGGGGAAAAGATATTTATTTGGGCTCATGAAGTGAACTAACACTGGAGATGGGCTCAACTACATATTGTATCAGCTTTGATGCATTATTAGAATTGTGACAACTTTCAGTGTTTCAAGGAAAAGATTATTTTCCAGGCACTAGATCAAAGCCATAGCTAAATAATATTGGGTTACAGAGCAGAGGACTTTCAAATGGCTGGTTTGGACTGCTTTTGTACCTAGAAATGTTGTGATAGAAGCAGCCCTTTTTTACAAGGCCCAGTAACAACAATGTAAATCAAGCATTAACCAGAAGTAGACAGCAAATTATCTACATTTTAAAAAGGCTTCTACTGCAGCTGTTTTTTAGGGAATGAAAGAAGGAGTTGTTTTTAATAGCATAAAAATACTTGTCCAGGAGGCACCACTGCATCTTTGTCCCAAAGCATAACAATGTTAGATATAAACCAACAGCCCTGAAACAGCTGATAAAACTACATATGGGGATGTTTTGACACAGAGCTGCTAGGACACAACTCAGAATGAATCTTTACTCTTGTTTGATAGGTTTTTAGACTCCTTGCATAAAGTACTCATGCTAAAAAATGAGAGAGATGTACTAGCCTGTGCAAAAAAAAAAATCTGCCTGCAAAGTGTGTCCTTATTAGATGGGACATTTCATTCCAGCAGTCTTCTGGACACAGAGATGATGACAGTGGCAGCTTAATTTGGTTATGAAGCAGCAGCATTCACAGTAACAGGGGACAGCTAACTTCACCCTTCTAAAAATCATACATTCAGTCTGAACCGGTTGTATACCGGTTGTATATATATTCCCTCTGTAGGTAAGGCAGAGAGGCAAACACCCCCTGTCATCCTGTCCTAAGACAGGTGCTTAAGGCGGTTGCTGAACTGCCCAGGAAAGGTGCGATTTTTTTCCTCCTTGCCTCATAGAGCCGGAAGAATTCATGGAGCCAAGACACCTAATTTCCAGGTGGTTAAGGCAGTGAGATGCATCACCCCATAGCTAACTTACCTAATCACCATGACTCCCGTTATGTTTCCAGACAGGAAGAACAGCCAAATACTTTCCGTCTTGGATATGTTTATATGAAGAAACACAACATGAAAGAACAAAAGTAAGGTCTTCCTCCAGGACACGGACACAGTTTGTCTCTCTTCTGGAAGGATTTCAGTGAAGAGAGTGAAATGGCTGCCTCCTCATGTTCAGGACTGCCTTGGTTTTCTGCATAAGGTTACAACACAGCCTTTTGTACAGACTCCACCTTGCCCATGGATGATTTTCCTATCTGAATGACAGTCGCATTGATTTCTTTAGAAAAAGAAATCTAAAGATCTGCTTCCTCCACGAATTGCAGACTACCATAATTTTGGGCCAAATTCAATTGATGCCACAGAGAAGAGAATCTAGAAGTAGCACAGACTCTCCTCTTAACCCATTCAGGAAGCACAGGCTGTTCTGAAGGTGACTTTTTCACTGCCAAACTTTAAGATCAAAACCACGGTTGAGGAATATATATATATATTTTTTAAAGTGCCCTTAATGCTAATGTCCTTCTATAAAAAGTTGATGCAGTTTTCATCCCTCCCCATGCAGCCAAACTGGTGAGGTTTGAGTAGCAGGCACATCAGGCCTGGTCATTACCATATAAACTGTAACTATGGTGTAGCCATTTGGTTTCCTTCCCAATGTAACCATTCTCATTGGGGAGGAAACCAAACCCCGCTAAATGGGGTGCTGAACCCCACAGAAGAGAAGGTCAGCAGCAGAGTTTGTGCCTGTCAATGACACCTCTTTACAGTGAGCACAGATGGACACAGGGAAGAATATTCAGACAAATAAAAGGCTGGATTCAGTTTATTCTCTATGAGATGGTGTTTGATACTTTCTTGACTGAAGCTTTAACATGCAAGTTAAGCAAGGCCATTTCAGAAATCCAATTTCCATTGCAAGAATGATGTCAGGAAAGTATTTATTTGTTTATATGTTTATATGATTATATATTCAAATACATGCATACATATTTGGCTAGAATGAGAATAAACTTGTAAGACATGAGAGGCCAAAAAAAGTGGGCCTATATCTGTGTACATACTTATGAATGTACAAATATGCTAACCTGGATAAATAAATATAGAGAGAATAAAAGATGGAAAAGAACACAAGGAAAATCAAGAAAGAGGCAAAACAAAGAATGGTAAGAGACAGGCAAGAAATCCGTGGAGTAATTGAAGTTGTAAATGTGACTTACATCATACATCCCATTTGGCCAGGACGCTCTTTCCATCAGAGAAAGGAACAGAGGGAACAGTGTTGAACACTACAAGGCCCTGATTCAGATACAGATCTGCAAAGTCTTATAGCAGTGCTCAAATGCCATGACTGAGAATGGGTACTGGACTGCTCTCCCTTGCCGAACCCTAGATCTGGAACAGCTTTGCTGGAGCCAGTGAAGTTACTTCAGAACTGTACCAGTACAAGCAGAGATAAAATCTTCTGCGGATTTAAGTAATCCTAGAAAAGGATTTGGTCAAAGGAAGCAAAGCAAAAACAAAGGAAGAATGTGAGTGTTTTGCTTCACACTCTTTGAAGCGTTTTGTCTTTTACAAGGGAGTAACCTAATCCACATTTATACCCATGTTTTTCTTCCACAGTTTACTCCAGAGATTTTCTTTAAACAATAAATAGGAAGTACTCTCACATACAGCTGTGCAGGATATCTAGCTCACAAGCCATTTTTCCAGGGTGGGAGCCTGTCTGTTAGGCATCACAGTCATGGAAAAGAAAATACCAAATGTGGTGCAGGAAGCAACATTGCTGGCTTTCTCATTTAGCATCCATTCAATACCAGAGTTGGACAAGATATCCCTAGGTGACTACCAGGATGAAAATGAGATGTGTTCCAGCTACTTTGACCCGGGGAAAGTGCCATCAGCCTCCTGGCAGCGGCCCTTTTGTAATGAGCTACTCAAGATAAAATGCAGACCACCTGAAGTCACTCTGCAGCAGCACTTAATCTTGAAGATCATTCATTAACAATGTGCCTGGTAACTTTCAAGCTCCTAAGACGATTCTCAAAAAGGTCCTGATCTGGACAGAGATGCAAAAAATGTTGGACATAGACAGGTTTAGGCACTAGAAGTCCAAAGCTTTTAATTGGTCTGATTTGGCAGGGGTGCTCAGGGGAAGCCTATCCAAAACAAGAGCATTAAAATCAGTCCAGAGCACATCTTAACTTGCTTTAGCCACTTTTAGGAAATATCCCTGTGCCTAGAACAGTGCCTGCTTCCAGCGAGACCTGGCTTCCACTATCACCAGGCTGCCTGAATATGAGCTCTTTTCTTGCACACAGAGAAGGATATCTTGACCATGAGGCTATATCATGTCCCTGGCATTCATGGGGCAGGAAAGAGGTATATGTATTTATTTATATGTATACATTAAAGCTGGGCCACATGCAGCCTGGGCTGCAAGTCTCACAAGGTCAGAAGATGAACAAGCGAGAAGCAGCCTCATCATCAGAGGGCTGAAAAAGACTGGGCTGTACCCAGAGACTGATTACACTGAATTGGAAAACACTAGATAATAAGCTGGATCTGTTTCTGAGCTATGCCCAGCTGGTCTTTGTGAAGGGACAGAGGCGAGTCTGAATCAGCTGAGTACCTCAAAAAGAGCATAGCTTACATGGATGTGCTTTATATAAGTAAGATTATTAAAGTGTAATGCTGTTCTGAAAAGCAGAGAGAGGAAAATGGGATAGTAGGCCTCCAAGCTGATTCTCTTTGTGACTCAGACCAGATACACCCTCCTTGCAGAGGAAAGTGAGGGGAAGGTTCTCCACTCACCTTCATCTGTGGTCAGATTGGTTGTTTTATACTGCGGTCATTAATTCTACCTTATTTTGCCAAGGGAAAATAAACAGCTATTTATTAAAGAATTATTCTGATACTGCAGTAAAGGACTAAAATTCAGCTTTCTACCTATTAGAGCAGGGGCAACACACCATGGTGAGCATTGACAAAAAGTGATTAAGTATATGCTGATATGGTACAATGATCAGCAGTTAGCGCTCTCAACATATATGGGATCTGATGAAAAAAAGGTTACTTTTCTCAGCCACATTCCCAGGCACACTGGAATTATACAGTTATTTCAGAAAATCTTCAGGTTAAGCTGTGAGTTTTCTTTTCTAGGAGGTCTTTGCTTGTCTCCTTGCAGTGTTTCACACTTTGCATGTGCCAGTGTCCCCATGCACAAAACAGATGGAGGGCTCAGTCCAGATCTAAAGTCCCAAGCCTGGGAACTTGGGTAGGTGGCAAAGAAGCTGTATTTGGGCCATAGCACCCATGCATAGCCATGTTCTTTTTTGCAGTGTTCCTGAGTATGTTCCTGTTAATGTCATTAGCTGTCCTTGTTTGGCCGGAGCACTTTTGATACATCCCATTAAATTTGGGCGGCTCATTCACCAAACAGATGGTGGTGGCTCACGCACCAAAACATCCCATGCTTTCTCTTGCAGGAAGCGACTAATGCTAAGCAGCTCGAGCCTCACAATGCCACCACAATGCCACCACAGTGCCATCATACCAGTGACAGGGTTGGCACCAGACCAGCTGGCTGGGCCCGAGCCTAGTTTCACTCTGCATCTACAAAAGAAGAGCTAAATCGGGCAAGAATATTCTGGCAGTCAGTGCTGGCAAGGATCATGGCATTATTTATTATTTCATGCATTTTCTGTCTTCTGCTCATACAGTCAGTTCAGATCACTTTTGTCTTCCAGAGATAAATTAAAGCCCACAATGGGCTTCAGACCAAATTTGATGAAAAGCTGCTTAAACAGAGCATGAATTTGCCCCTCTACCTTTGCTCTGATATAAGGAAGCATGAATGCCCAGATCATTTCACCTGAGGTAGCCAAGCTTTAATTAATTACATAAAAGCATTTGTGAACCTGTTAAAACTATCTATTAGATGAGCAGTGCTGCTATCTCCACCATCTCTCTAAACGTTTTAATTAATTTGGGGGAATTTACACATGCACATTGTCTGCCAAATTCAACAAAACTTGCTTTATAAACTAATAATAGCATTTGCTTTCACTGTGGAGTTATGCAAGCTCTGTGTGTGCATGCAAGTGGAGAGGGTGCTGGCCACAGCACACAGCCGGGTGCTGCTTAGTGATTTACCAACAAGCCAATGTTCTCATCAATATTAGTTTCATATTTCTGTCAGTAGGGGTGCATCATGCATGAAAATGTGTGTGCAGCATCTGACAGGATCAACCCATCAAAAATAGTCTTTTTTTTCTTTTTTTTTTTTTTTCCTACGGGCTGAGAAAAAGAGCAATTTGTTTTCTCAGAGTGATGCAGAGCTGTCAGTGAGGCTTCAGTGACTTGTGCTGTCCCATTTTTCTGCTGCCAGTTTCACACTGCATTCAGATAGCACAACTGTAATGGCACGTCAGGGCTCAGCTGCAGTTGATGAATGGCTGGTGCATGATTTTTAAAGGAAAAATTACTGCCCTTTTTGGCAGACTTTGAGAGGATAACTCATTAATTGGGCAGCCCGAAAAGCAAAATAAAATCCTAATCACCTTCAGTGGACTAGCACACAGGATGAGAAACAAAGCCTGCATAAATATGAAGAAACTTCATTTAACAGGGCAATGTCAGTTCAGACTGCATCCCAGCAAAGTCCTGATCCTCTGCTGCTCTGATGGCATTCTCCTCTAGCACCTGGACCAGACAGTGTAAAAGCACTCACTATGGAAATTCCCCATGCACCATCACAGGTGTCTATGCCAAGTTTCATCACCTGCCCCATAGTCCTCATGCCTGGATAGGAGGACAGGGAGGTGTCCTGGAGCATCCCGGGGGCCCTGGCCCCCAGCAGCTGCAGCCACAGCCCCTCGGTGTCTCAGAGTCTTCCATGAATCTGTCCTCACCCCACCTCTGCAGGTATTGCCCCACTTCACAAGGCTGAGGGGAAAGCATTTCCAGCAGCATTCAGACACTCAGATAGGCATCTGGTCCTGGATCTTCAAAGGTGCTGAGGCTGTGCTGCACTGCAGCTGGAGCTGAAGTGCCCCAACACTTGGTGTTTTCTCCAGTTTAGCTACATCACTCCAAATCCATCTAAATAAACTGATACAACTTTTCTTGTATAGACAAGACCTTAATCTCTCCATTTAATCTGTTCTTGCTATTGTTCCACCTGGCCTGGGCCTCTCAACAGCCCAGAGCACTGAGGTGCTCAGCTTCCTGGGGATGAGCCGGGATCTACCCTGTGAATTCATTTCCACTTGTGGCTGGTGTTGGACTTGCACTCCAGCTCCCTCAGGCAATATTTGTTCCGACGTTTCCAGCCCATTAAACATTCAAAATGCATCTCCTTAATTTATCTCCTTCCCTTGATACTATCTTCCCCATGTTTCTTGGTGATTTCTTTGTCATGACAACCACTTTTAACAAAGTTCTCCTTTATCCAGCTGTAGCAGGCATGATGAGGTTTGGTGCACCACATCACACTGCGGGTCTGTCAGATTGCATCTCCTGCCTTTGACAGGCCCTGCAATCCCATTTTTAGAGAAATGTGGGGAATCCCATCCCATCATGAGTCTGTTAGAGAGTCACTGGTGCTGCACTGCCTGCCAGCAATGCCTGCTTTCTGCTGAGGGCATCTGCATGGCTCCCGCACAGATCTACCGCACTGGGCAGCTCTGTGCTTCGTGATAAACCCACAACTGCTTGTGCACATAATATTGTGCCATTCCAAGCAAGGACTGGCTTCCTTTCCCCTTTTTCCTTACAATTGCTCACTCCAGCCAGACCCTTGCTGTACCCTGCCAACCAGTGAGCTCCTGCTCCAACCCAACCTTCACCTCTGCAGCTCCTCACAGCACTGTAGCCCCTCCAAATAAAACACAGTGCAGAGGAAAAAAAGAGAGAAAAGAATAGACCCTGCAAGAAACAGGAGCCCAGAAACAGTATTTTGGGAGCATTGACCTTCTGGTGTCCCCTGCCTGACTGGGGGAAATTGCTGCAAGAAGCAGCTGGTATTGCCTTAGCTTGAAGTCCTATGCTCCCAAGCCTGTTGACTGGTCACGTTTACTTGAGCAGATGACTCTGACTGTGTTAAAATGAGGTCAGGGTCCTGTTGGAGGTATCACTCCTGATGACCACTTAGCTGTGCCCTGCTCTGACCTCAACATGGATAAACCAGAGGAGACAGCAAGTGGGAGTCAGCATCTGGCTAGGGTCAGAGACTGGTCTGGTGGGAGACAGCAGTTGTGTTTTATAGAATCTCTATCACGGAGGCTCATGGCCAGGTCTTCTGAGCCTAGGTTATTACAAAAAATTAATAATCAGAACCATAATCTTATAATCAGTGTATATTTATACAAACCCCTTGCTTTCCTAGCCTGCCCCAGTTCCTTTGCAATGTTTCCCAACAGTACCCACAGTTTATGTGCAGACGATACCTTCTGAGAGACAAGAAGAAATGTTTTCCATTTAAACAAAATTTGGAAATCAATTTGGAAATTTTCTGCCAGATGGTCCCCAAGTCTCACGATGCCACATTCCAATATGGGGCACAAATGTACATCTCTGTGTTAATAAAGGTGGCTCTTGACATCCCACGGGGAACACATTGCAGCACTCAGGAGTGTGCAGACACTGTTCCTCACCTGCGGAACCTCTGCAGTCCCCAGCAGTGATCCATTTGTGGTTGTCCAGAAGAGTAACAACACGTGACAGTGCTCATCACCGCCGGGTCTGTGGGTGCGTGTGTGCGCTGGGTCACATCGCCTTCCCCACACTCCCTCCCTCCCTCACAGTCGGTATTTCACTTATCATTAATGATACCAGCTCCTCATTCACGTGAATGTGCATCTGTGCTTGACATACCGTGTAAGAGGAAAATACCAGAAGGGAAATTTGAGCAGACACATCTGCAGGATGTGCAAATCAAGCACAGAAACGAGGAATTTGGCAAGTGTCTCAGGAAATGATGATAGTATTTTTTTTCATCTCATGCCTTTTACTTGTTCAGCCAGGACACTATTTCCTATTCCAAGACATTTCCACATTGCATATCTGCTGGGAATGTAAACACAATCCAGGATTCAGCTACTGCTTTTTCAGGAGAGAAACATCTGCTTTTCAATGTCACCACTGGCCACAGCCCACACGGGGAAGTATTCAGGGGAGGAGTGACGCAGCCTGACATGAGCTGGATGGATCATAGCTCCATGTGGAGTTCCTGCTGTGTGAGCAGGGCAGGCAAGCTCTCCCTCTCCTTATCTTACTTTCCATCCCATGAAGTTGGGGAATTAGGCTTGGAACACTCCTTTGGATGACCTCTGATGTAGTCATGTTGGGTAGCTTCCTCCTGCAAGCAAGGCATTTCTGTGGCCCTGCTCTGTGTTTGGAAAAGGGTTCACACCTTCCTGCTGTGGAAACACAAGGCACCTGGAGGGGAGGTGTGTGGGGACCGGAGGGGAGAAGTTGGGATGCAGTGGCTCTGGGACCAGCAACAAAGCCAAGGCTTGCAAATGGCAAAGAGGGGACTGCATGTCAAAAGCATGGGGGAAAAATAAGTGTCATGACCTGCTCACCATTCAGAGTGCTGGAAAACATTGTGGTTAGTGATGCAATGGGCAAGGATGTAATTTTTCCCACAGGAATTAATATAACTGAGGGTAGACTGAATGCATGCAGGGACTTACAAGAAGTGCACAGGGACAGTATTTATGGTGTGGAGGATGGAGACAATGGGGTCAGAACCATTAAGTAAAGGTTTTCAGAGGCTGACTTTTAGGAACAGAAAGGTCTCACCTGCTTTTCCCATGAGGCTGCCAACTTAATGTGCACCCTCTTGCAGGAGGTATTATCCTACCTCTCTTGAATAATTACTTATTTATTTTTGTCATCATCGTCCTCAGGTGAATAAATATCAGTAAAGCCAATCAGGTGCAAGGGATGGGAAAACAGATCAGTGATGACAGTTAGCAGAGACTCATGGATGTTGAGCCTCCAAAACTACAGGCAGAGAGGGGCCAGGCAGCAGAGCACTGCTGTGCTTCCCAGCCTGCCTTCCTCTCTGAAATGGACCTGTTTTCCATATAGAAAAGCAGGTTTCCTAGGCCCTCAGGATCTCACACTGGTTACTCCTTCAAGGTGGCAGCAAGTGAATGAAGAAGGGCAGAAAAACCCTTCTGCCTTCACAAGACAGTAATGAAGAGTGAAGATGCTTGCTCTTGATGTTCCCCACAACTCTTGTACAAGGGGCACTTTGTACCCAGTACCACAGCTAAAATCCATATCATAAATCGGGCAGAGCACAAGCTGTGCAGGTACTTATATTTTTGCTTTGGTTTACAGCTTTCACCATTAATATCATCTCACTTGGTCCTCCCTGCACTTGCCTCACTTTGGTGTGATGCTATCAAAGCACTTTGCTGTCCTCTTTAAAGTCTGTCTCGCACTGTAGACATTTGACCCCTCCCCTGACATGCCATCTCTGCTGCATTTTCTGCTTCTGCAGAATCATACTCTCTCCCAGTGCAAAGCTGTGCAGTGATGTGGTAACTTTACACCCCTTGAAGGTTTGGCCCTAAAATCCACCCAAAATGGCTGCTGAATCTGAAAAAAAATCCAAGATTGCTGTTCAAGCTCTCCTCCTTCCCCTCTGCCTGGTCAGTGTATGGATACCTCCTTTGCCTCATGCTGCCCTCTCCAGATGGAGAAGGTCGCCCCTTCTCCGGGGTCTAATTCTGGCTCATTGGATTCTGGCACTGAGTTGGGTTAAGGAAAACACAGAATAAATTAGGACTGGTGCTCCTATAGATAAACTCGTGATGGGCTGATACAGGAAATTTCTGCCATTTACTGTTACCTAGCAGATGTCACCACGCCTTGCCACCTTAGCCAAAGCACACTGACTCTTCAGCTGACAGATTTTGCAGCCAGGTACCCTAAATTTAAACTAGCATCAATGCCTATAGGATGGTGACCTCTGGCCAGTTCCCAGCTGAGTATCCCACAGATTGTGCCTGCACTTTCTCAGCCACCACAGAAACTGGGACTTGGGGTCACCTCTACAGGCCCTTGATGAAGTGGTCTTAAATAAGGTCTGAAGTTAAAAACTTAACACAGCGTTTCACACAGAGAACGCTAATACATCCTGTTAATTACCCACACAAAAATAAAATTATGATAATTAGAAGATCAGATAATGGTGTCTGGGAAACACCAGAGCAAGTACAGCAGAAATGTTGGTTTAGTAATGAATGCATGTTAAGTACCCTTAAATACCTTTTTGACAGCTGAGGTGTGATTCCCGGCACCAGACTCAGTGTGCTAACAGCAGCAAAGCACATGGACCTCTAAGGTGAAATGGATATTTTCACATCTTTATTTTTTTTTTAAATTAGTGCAATGAAATTTCACAGAAAAAAGGTTTTTTCCCATCCTTTTTTAGCATGAAAGAGTTTACAATTTTCAACATGGTGAAAATCACTGAGTTACACTCTTCACTGTTATTTAACTTTACCCACCTTCCCAAGAGATGTGGGGAGAGCCCAAAGGGCCCTGAAAACCAGAGCAAGGAAGAGGAGAGGATGTGGCATCATTGCAGGAAATTGCCTTTAAAAAGCCATCAAATAGAAAATGCTACAGTAGAAAGATCTGGCGCTTTGACTTTGCTCTCAGCTCAGAAGTCTTCTGGAGAAATAGCAGTAGAGAAATACATGAAGTGGATAGGAATGAAACAAATACTGTACCTGTAGTGGGAGAGTAGGGCACATCCTCTAACAGAGATAAGCTGTAGGAGCAGTTGCTTTTTCTGAAACACCCGGATTCACATCTGCTGGAAAAGTGAGCTAAATCAGGCAATTACAAACCTGTTTGAAGCTTTGGCTGGACTACTGTAGGATATTCAGGAAAACAAAGTCTTTGCCATCAAGAGGTCTGCATCGATAAGAGCAACGTTCAGAGTAAGTAATCTGTGGCTAAACCAAAACCAAGTAATGACCATAGCTGCATCACTGGTTTAAAGCCTCCCTAAATCAAACCAAAGGAAAGAAAGGGGTAGGAACAGCAACCACTGAAGCAAATGGAGGGGTTATCCGTCTCTGGAAAAGATACAAAAATGTTCATCCCAACAGCCAAAGCCACTCCTGCAGACAGATTTCCGTCTCCAGTTTGTCCCAGCTCCCAGCATGTCTGGCCACAGATGGGTGAGCTCCTGCTAGAAGGACTACCTACCCTGTCTGGTTCCATTTTCCTGAATGTTATACCAGTAAAACTTCTCTGTCAGAGAAGGAATTACTCTTTAAGTCATTTGCTGGCTGCTGGACAGACCTGGCACTGTGGCAGTACTGAGTAAGTGTCTGAAAAATACAGCTCAGTTTTTAACCCTAATACTCTATAGATTCTGAAGGGGTTCAGAAACCAGACAAGCAAACAAGCTGAAGAAACTCCACACAGTTCAAGACAAGACTGTAAGTCTGTCATTGAAGGGGATGGATCATGGCAAAGGATTTTGCAGTTGTGTTCACCAGACAAACTCACTCTAAGGAAGGGATGCAGCCAGGAGTGTGCCTTTACAGCCGTGCGTGCATGACCATGACTAAGGTCTTTTTATTGCAGGGAATCGTACTGTCACTCTCTGGAGCAACATTTTGTCTTCCTGTCCAAAGCCTGTTATTAAATTCCAAGCTCTTTGCAGTTGGGAAAAAGAGTTCATTGTGACTGTTCCTCAAAGTTTGTGAAACCTAGGAACTGCTGAACAGCCTTTCCTTAGCAACTCTAAGTACTGCCTATAGATTAAAATAGGAACATAATCTAGGGAGTCATTCAGGGTTTTTCTTAAATTACTGAAGGCTGTGAAGTTGCCAAGTGCTTGCTCTGCTCCGGACATACTTTGATAGCCAACTGGCAAAATATTAGGATTATGGGATAGGGATCAAGCTATTTAATCATCAGTACCCTGTGTCTCCAGCCCATGATTCTAAAGGTAACATCAGTCAGTACTTAATTAAACAGTGATACAATTTCAAACTTGTTAGCCAGTGTTTTGGGTTGGGTGAGAGTGAAGAAAGGGTACTTTCCAGCTAAGGATTTCTTCTGCTCAGCAGATTTCTGTCCAGAATATTTTGTCTACTGTAACATTTTTATGAGAGGCTACTGAACTAAAAATGGGCTTTGGACAAAGCAGCAGCATTTATATATCTGTGAGGGTTACCTGTAAATGGGCCCAACATTCCAAGTTGTGACCTGATGGACTCCCTGTAATTACCCCAGGGATCTCTCCTTGCAGAGCTCATGAACTCAGGCTGGTCAGATGCATCTATGGCAGTGCCAAGGCTCTGCCACCCTCGTCTCCTAGACCAAAGATGATCTTTGCAAATTAAAGCCAGCCCTTCACTTTGGACTGAAACATACCTACATAGTATATCAAGTGTTTCATTTTCCTAATGTTGCTACAGAAGAATGAAGATTGGCGAATAATTCCAACAAAGAATAAAGAAGCAGGATTAGTTCTGCTTCTTGAAAACTGTAGTCCCCAAGCAGCTCTAGGAGATCTGAGAAGGAGACTCCAGCCCCAAGAGAATGGGAAGGGACAACATAATAGCAGCGGTCCAGTCACATCACTGCAGTCTCTTCAAGAGGAAAGATTTCATGAGCCAGGGGACACTGCCCTTAGCTCAGTGAATACCCAGGGAGAAACAGAACGTAGAACCACTCATGGGCTTACGTGTATGCACCTATACATGTATATATATACACATATATACACATACATGCGTGTGTCTGTGTCTTGTCTGCATCCATGTCCTGTGTGCTTTCTTCATGATAACTCAGTCTACACTGAATGTCTGCCTACAGTCTTTACAATGCTTGTTATGTCTCTTTCTCACATCCCTGAACACATGAAATTCAAAGCCAGGGCTGGAGCTTCCACTAGCCTGAGGGAGCTGGGCTGTTTCCTAGGAAAGGGCTGTAGTAAGTAGGAAATCCATTTTTTAGTCCCAATGCTAAAGCGAACAAAGAAAAAGATATTCTTGCAGCTTCTTTAAAACAAGGAAAACATAAAGGTCCAGCATAGAGAATCCAAATTCAAAGGCCCCAAACCCATCCACCTAAAGAGATTTTCCAGGCCTCTGTTCCAGCAACACTGGGAGATGAAGTGCTAGTACCCAGTCCCAGGCAGCAGACCTTGGGTATGTGCCCATCCTCAGGAGAGAGGCAGCAACTTGGAAAGTCCCATGCCCAGCATTTCATTTTGGGTGGCTTTGGAAGCCTCCAGCACAGCCTAGGGGCTTTCTGCATCTCTGTCCAGCAGCACTGACCGCTACTGACCGTGTGGGGCTGGGTATATGCACCAGGCTGCCTTTGCAGGGCTGTGGCAAGACTGTAGCAGCAAAGGGTCATGAGCCAGACACCTGCCAGATCCATCCCACTCCTCTTCTGGATTTGCTGCATTTTTCTGGTGCCAGGAGGCAATAATCCAACCAAAATATGCTCATCAGCGAGCAGTTTGGCTCAGTGAAATGTTAAGAGCCAAGGCAGGCTCTTGGCCACAGCAACCTCTGCACAGCAGCCCTAGGAGTCACAAAGCACAGCACAGGAAGTATCTCTCCTGAACTTCCAAAGTGCAGAACAAATTAGCCATTCCCATCAGCTACACAGGATCACTTCAGTGGAATAATTTTTCAGGTAAGTTACCATCCACCTGTTCTTCATTGATTTACCCGTTCTCAGGGAACTCCATTGTTTCCAGATGGACATGTGATCACGGCACCACTTCCCACCCTAAAGTTATTTGCCTTGCCTGTTACCCCAACACTAAACCTAAGGTACAAATCTTTCTAATTCATTGCATTTCTGACAGGTGCCTGAGGTACTGCCAGCAGCTGTGTGGGACTGGGCTTCAGTAGTAGTATTCTTCCAGTGTTATCCTCCTCAAATGAGGCTTGCCTCTTGCTAGATCACATAAAACTGGAGTATAGAGAAAGAAATAACACTCTATCTGACCAGCCTTTTGTCAGGAGTTACTGCACTTTTGTTTTGCAGTATCTAAGGTGGCTTTCAAGAAGCTGTCAGCTGCTTCTGGTACGATGGATCTTGCTGCTACTGGAGCCTGGTGTAGGCTACTGGGTTACCATACAAGCTGGCAAAGGAATGTAAAGCAATAAAAAGATTAGTAGTCATAAGGCACAAAGCAGCAGAAGCAAAATGGACTAACTAAAAGTCTTTTTAAGCTGTCCCATCATGGTCATTTTACTTGAAAGCCGTTTACTGAAAATGAGCATTTCCTGTCTAATTTGTGCTCCTTCACAGGGGATTATCATCTCATTGCCACAGTTTGCACTGCTTGCCTGCATACGTGATGTGGCAGAGCACACCTTCCAGGGCTACATCATCTGCACCAAAGAGGCAACTTAAGAAGTTCAGAGTTGAGCTTGCTGACAGTTTACATGTTTAGTCCTTCCTGGAGCTACAGCTGCCCTGCATTCTCCCTTCTGGGTCACACCACGGCCTCCACAGCCAACAGCACCATGTGAAAGACTGCAACCTGCTGAAGAAGTGAAAGGTCTGGGAATAATGTGGCACAAGAACTAAAAGCCTGCTCTTAGTAGTTGCTCCTGTCAATGGTCTCAAAGGGAGTGCTCCCATTTGGCAAAGGTTATATAATCTGGCCCAGTATTTCTGGGGTCTCCTGTTACGGGTGCTGCTGACTTGGTGTTACATTAGAATATATGTGGAGTGTTCCCATGCAGCCTTTCACACCAGACACGAGTGACTTCTGTTCCTGCTCTGAGTGGAGCCAAAGCAAACCAGGTGCAGCTGGGGCTATGCAGTGGCAGAAAGCTCAGGAACACGGTGACCACAGTGACTTGGCTTCTCTTTAGGCTGGTTTGGCTGGCGACAGGAGAGCTTTTCTATGTCACATCAATCTGAAAAAGACTGATACTCTCTTGGACTGAGATACTCAGAGAGCCAGGATCATGTGCCTAGTGAAGGGTTTTCTGATCTGCCAAGCACTTTGGTTTGTGGCTGTTTGGGCCTCTGAGACAAAGGCATCTCTTTGCGAGTTTGCAAATTCAGAGACCACTTTCTAAAATGCTTGTGAGGGTATTTTCTGCTGAGTGCTCTTTTGGGGTAAGCAGGGACAAGTCCCAGTCTAAGGGCCCTGCAGGAAAAATGCTCAGCTACACTTCCACGTGCAGACGGGTTGTCCGGTGGTTGTAACTGCGACAGTATTACACAGTAAGCAAATAATCTTATAAGCAAGACACATAATTTTGAGGTCTAAATCAAATTCAACCTAGAAGCCTATGAACATCAACTGTCTAGATGACAGCATTACATAAACGAAGCCTCAACATACTCTTTTAATTATTTTGCAGTTCAGTAGCAACTGGAAACCTCAGTGGAGTCATGCTCCAGCATGCCAAGCACTATATTAATAAATGTCATGGGCAGGTCCTTACCCCAGAGGACCCAGTGTACACAGACAAGGCATATTCTAAGAAGGAAGCAGAGAGGCGGAGACAGATGACATGACTACCCCAAGGCCAAACAGTAGGTGGTTGGTGGGGCAGAGATTTCCCAGCACCACACTGCTTTAGGCCTCAAAAGCCCAGGCTTTGTGCACCATCAATTGGCAGTGGTCAACCACAAAGCCCTGCTTAGTACCTAAAAGTAAAGTTATGCTTTTGCCTCACATTCCAGTACCTTTCTGGAGGAGATAGGAGATTTTTTCTTTATTTTTTTTCTCACAGTCTTGATTTTTTGGGGGTTTTTTGGGATGGTTTTGGAGGGTTTTGGGTTTTTTTTGTTTCTTTGTTGTTGTTGTTGTTGTTTTGGTTTTTTGTTTGTTTGTTTTGTTTTTGTTTGGTTTTTTGTTACTTTTTTCCCAAGGAGGTTTCTGTAACTGCTTACAGAGACCAAAAAAAAAAAAAAAACGACAGATATCTAGCTCTGTCCTCTTCACACCATTGGGTGCACATCCACCATGTGGAGAAAATACTGGCATTCACCAAGAAGCAACATTTGTGTGTCCACTCCCAGAATGGGACACCAGAACCTCTGTCCTGTGTCTCAGTGCATAAGTACACTCCAGGCTGGCTGTGTACCACTCACTGGGCAGAAGCACCTGGATTCTTTAACTTTATCATAAGACCCTTCAGAACAGAGCAGATATGAAGTATACTTAAAGGCAGTCAAAAGAATTGCAAACAGCTCCATGCCCAGCTTCAAAACCCTGATGGAAAACATATGAGCCGGGTACAGGTGACTTGGAGACCACCTACCTTGTCCATCACAGTGTGTCCTGATCTTCCTGCGTGCTGGTAACATTGTGCCAGCCACAGACACAATAGGAGGCAGAAGGAGGCAGGGAGCTTCCTCAAGAAATGCAGGAATGCAGCAGCATCCATCTTGCAATCATTTCAGCTCATCAAATCATTTATCTTCTGGTAATTGATGTTTAAGGAAGACTCCTCTTGAAAAACAGCTGTGGTCCAGAGCCCTTTAAGGATTCTCAGTGTCTGGGTTCAGGGTGGTGAGGCAGTGCCTCACATTACACCAGGCTCACTGCCAAGGCATCAACAGGGGATGACTTAAGTGCAATTGCAAAGCGCTTGCCCAGCTCTTTGTAGATTTCTGTGACTTATGCCAGGGCTTGGACAGCAAGAATCGCCCCTCTGTGTGCAACACAAAATAGTGTTTTATAAGAGTGTGAGGATATATATTAGTGCCACTCCATAGCTCAAACACACCAAAGTATTATCGGCTTTCTTTGGACATAAATAATAACCCAGTTGAAGCTTACTCCCTCAGTAGGTGCTAATGATACACTTGGCTTTCTGGCCACATTCTGGAATAAAAGGAGTATTATTAATTAGCTACAATCAATGTCTACATTACGCTATGTGAGACCTGGATGATTCTGTTGTTAATTTTCAATTAAATAAAAAATGAGTTTATTGCAGAATTTCGCAAGTCAGATGGGTTTCTGATGTACATTAAATGCTCTTGCAAGATTCCTCTGTTCTTGCAATGTCCATATGGACAGCAAACATGAGGAATTGCTTACACAAGGATGTAGAAGAAAGACAGGTCTTTAGCACTATAGCTAACAGCCCACCACCTAAAATAACCCATGATCCTCATTAGACTGGACAGATTTATAGAGGTGAAGATGCCAAAGCAGCTTTGTGGAGTACCTTGCTAATACCAGGCATGACACTGGAGAAGTGCCTCACGTGCTGCCTGTTTCAGCAAGCAGAAACAGCAACCTGTTTTCCAGGCTGTGGAATGATGGAGATCAATTAGAGGGTGACTTGAGTTGCCATGGTAACAATCTCAAAGGGCACAAAGGAAATAAAGTTTAATAAAGGTGGTGAAATGAATTTTTCCTCTTGTTAACTATATTACTTTAACAAAATTGCTGAATATGATTGCTACTGGATAAGGAATGACAGTTCTTTAGTCTATTGGTCCAAATTCACTTCCAACACAGGCAGAAGCACTGAAAACAGTACCAGTGACAACTAAGAGGAAAAAAAAGGATCCAAAATAACTGCTATATATCTCTAGCTTACGTAGTAACGAAAGGTGTTACAGGTTTGTTCGTTACAGACATTTTTGCAACAGAATGGAACATGACATATAAAGCAACAGCTGTACTGAATGCTGGACAGTTGTGGGGTAAAATTCATATTGCCTTGACTCCTGACTGCCTTACACAGGTACACTGAATGGGAGATGGGGACTGGGATCTCAGGTAGAACATTTCCTGGAAAAATTTGTGTTGCTGTACCGTGAATTTTTCACCTCATTCTCCAGACAGCCCAGGCTCAAACACTGAGGAAAACCACTACTATCTTTTTAACCCAGAGTTTAGAATATTCCTGGTTCAAATCTGCTGTCTCAGCACAAGACTTTAAAGTGGAGGTCTGCCATCACAAAATGAACTCTAAGGTACCCTGGTGTGGGTAACCCATAGTCTCCCCTGTTCACAGAAACAGGAACCAGTGCCTGAAATTACTTGTTCAGGGCTAGAAGATTGGGGTTTATCCTGTGCATTAATCATTACTTTTTAAAAAGCAAAAGATCCAACATGAGGGACAGAGTGCTTGCAATGTCTTTCTCCAACTCCCTCAAGAGTATTCTGCTTCATTCCTGGTGGCTGGGGTAATGTCCCTGGGGAGATGTGCAGTTTCAGATTCCCTCAGGCAGAGGAGTCGGTTGAGCCCCAGGACTCCCACATCCCAGCCCCAGCCATCTACCTACTCATTACAGCTAGCAGCCATGTGCTGGGCTGTAATACCTGAGCCTAATCTTGCAAAGAACCTTTAGCTCTTCAAACAAAGCAGCTCTTTGTGGATGTCAAAGCATCAGCTCTTCCCAAAAGGTTAAATAGGGCCTTGACTCCTTCAATTACTTGGCTTGGAGACAATGAGCTTTTGCAGGCTAAGCAAAGCTCTGCATGTGAAAACAGCTGAGCTGACATGTATTTAGTATGTTGCCGGCTTCTCCTCCCAGAGGCTTTGATCAATGTTCAGAGAGCAGGTAAATTGTGCAGCCCATGCCCAGAACTAAGATGCCAGTGGCAGTTCCAACAAGACACCCTGGCAAGAAAACCTCCTGATCGGATAAAAATGGGAGGTCTGGGATGCAAATAACAAATGCCACACAAATGCTCCCATCTGCTGATCTAATGAACGCTGCTGATGGATCCTCAACGAGTTTTCCTGTTTGGTTTTACACCACAGGAGTAACCTGTTTTCTCCATTTTCAATGCCAAGACACTAAAGCTTAGAGAAACTTGATGAAAGCCACAAAGCAAATCTGCCATGCCAGAAAAGAACTTCAAACTTTCAGCTCCTATTCGTCGTTTCCCTGTGTTTTCCTTCTTTGGTCTTACTACTTCTCTGTGCACTGAGAGCAGGGACCCCTGTGAAGCTACTAGGAAATATGACTGGAGACCACATTACTCCAGTCCCACCTGTCTAATGAAGTCCATCTCCTGTGTCCCTTGAGAGCACTGGAATGCACAGGGTGACCTTGGGGGTGCAGGAAACACTAAGAGATGTCTCCCTGGGTATTGAATGGTCAGTCCTATTTCAGGTCATGCCTTTGTATTACAATGCCATCTTTAGGATTTAGAAAAACTGACTGCAGACACTGGACATAGAGTGAGACACAAAGGGGACAGTAATGCCAGCAAATAAAATGGGCTCAAGCCCATCCTCTGATCCTGAGGACAATGACTTGCCAGAACAGATCTGTCCAGTTCAGCTTTTTGCAGCAGGGTGGCAACATCCAAACCACTTAGTGAGACTCAGTCCAAGCTAATTCCCAAGCTGTGGGATGAATATTGCCTGAAAGTCCAAGCTGACTTAGGTTCAAAGCTATTTAGGACCAAACCATTGTAGTCTCAGCAGCAAGTCAAGAAGGCTCCACAGACACCACACGAGCTGCAGCAGCACACCTTCTTCATCAGTGGAGAGGGTGTCTGGTCCACCTCTGAGTGCATATACAGGCTGAGAACAGACTTTTCAAGTTGTCTTTGCCAGAAAAAGGCATTTTCATTGTCAGGGTGTCTCACAACAGCACCCTCTCACTCACAGCAGTGACACCTATGATCCCCCAGCAGAAGGAACCCTCTACACCAGGGCTCCCCAGCCTGCTATTCCCAAAGTCACACAGATCATAACATAGCAGTACTGACTCTTCAAATCCTTATGGCTGAAGCTGATCAGAGGTTGTTTGTATGGTCTTGTCCAGCATCAGAGCTTTGGAAATGGTCAGCTACAGAAAACTGATAGTCACCTGCACCCTGAAGAATCAGTGACACCTTCAAATGGCATAGCTGACAGCAAAGGGAGGGTTTGCTTGTGCCCTCACTGCTGGGGCACTGATTTGTCTTTTCTGGTTAATGAAAAGCACTGAGTCGATTTTTCTGTAAAAAGGAGTGTTGCAGCAACAACGCAGGAAACACCATTACAAGGAGAAAATCCAGGCAGGACAGATGCATCCAAAAGCTCAGAGCATCTTGGTAGAGATCAGGTTGAGAGCAGGTTAAGCTCAGTTGTGGTGGCAAATGGGATTGGATTGATATGAACATGAATAAATCATATCAAACCTACTGGAAAGCTACTGAAGAGCAGCCTATTTCTATTTCATAGAGGCCTATGAATCAAATTCATAGCCAAATTAGCAACCCAGACAGTGAACTACCCAACCAGACCAGAAGTTATCTTTAAACACAGCAAGAGCTCTGTCTTGCCTTCAGACCATCTCAGATCTCTGGGGGTGAGTGTGAGGAGGCAAGAACAGGAAGTAAGGAAATGTACCGTGAAAAATATAAAGCATGTTTAGTCTTGTGGACTGCCCGTGGAAAAGAGATTATAAAAGAGCATAATCAAAGTGCACTGACAAAAAGGAAACTCTTGACCTTGAAAAGATAAATGGATTTAATGATGTTGTGAAAGTAATTTATGACGTCTTTCTGCTGCTTTATAGCATATGAACCAAGGTGGATAATTTTTTGTTTTGTCTTCCTATCTTTCTTAAAACTCATCTTCCCTAGTTTTATTTGGCACATTCTTAAATAGAAAGGACAAGATCTGATATTTTACCAAATTCTCTTTCAAAGTGTCAGATAAGTATTTTACCCTCTGATATGAACCACAACTCTTGTACAATTAAAAATTGGTCGCACAGAGTGCAAAAGGCAAAAAACCATGTCTATTCTCAAATTTCTTCACCAATGTAGTGGCATGCTTTGAAGACTGATTTAGAAAATGACTTAAGCAAAACCATGTTCAAATTGATATCAACAACCCAACCAATTTGACAATATCAACAAGCTTTAAACCGGGGTAGTTAAATCAGTGCAAAACTGCCTGTGGAAGATCCTTCAGAGCTCCTACAAAAAACATCCCTGGTTTATCAGCAAACTTCTGAAATATGCATGTAGAGGAGCCCTTGAAAACATGGGTTTAAGCAAGCCAAAGCAGACAACAGCTAAGATAGAGCTGCTTCCTAACTACTAACTGCAAAACCAGTTCCGTTTAGAAAGAGAAGGAGCATTTTCAGAAGACACGGCCTCTCCCAGATGGCCATTTCTCTCCTAGAGAGTAACTGTGTCGGCAAATTTGTCCCACTCGTGTTCCTCAAAGAGCAGCAGAGGCTGCTGCATGGGCTGGCTAGCTGGGACATCAGACTGCCTGTTGGAGCAGCTAAGGGGAATAACCCATAATGCTGGAAGGGGCTGGTGACTGGGCAGCTAAAGCACACCAAAAGTCTCAGTCAAGATTCAGTGAAATATGCCCACCACTTAATTCAAATGGGCAGGCCAAGTCCAACCCTCATTTAAAATGCTTGCAATTATGGAGCCCTCTTAGCTTATTTAATCAGTTCCTAGGAAGTTTCAGAAGGAACTCAAATTTATAAGCTGATGGTTTACACTCTGCAGAACAGCTGTCTTGAAAAGAGCACCAATAGCTTTGACTGGCTCGGAATATGGCATTGTAGAAGACTCGTGCTGGTGCCAAGGATCCTGTGATCCCTCAGCTAAAGTTGCTTATGCATCTTCCCTTCTGGCTCTTTGTTCTGAGGTCCAGCCATGCCTCTGCAGCAAAGCCTTTCCCCACCCTGTTTTACTGAATAGGCAGAGTTTCCCTGCTTAGAAACGCCTTCCACTGAGTGAAAAACATGGATGAGAAAATCCCAATCAAAACCACTAACCATGAAATTCCAACACCATCTGAGGCTACCAGATAATTCTCTGAGGTGTCCTCAGCTTCTCTCCACATCCTCAGTGCCAGAGCAAAGACAGTGGAGACAAACCAGCCAACTGGTCTCCAGGTCGATTGCTCGGCACTTCTGGATGTCTATTCCTGAGAGCAATCTGACCCTAAGTAGGTGTTTTTAAACAGATTACCAAGTGCTGTGCCTGTCTGTCAGTGATGGTCATGGTGCAGGACCGTACTGGCATGGCAGCCTTGTGCTCACCGTGCGAAAGGACTTTTCTTCATGGGCAAATTTGCCTACACATAGATCACTGAAAGTTATACACAGCAGGGTAAAGTCTCTCCTTATTTTTCGGCTGAATGCTTCAAAAATGACTCTAACAACAAAAAAGTGAACTTTGTGTGTCTGTAAGAGACACCTCAAGAAAAACAAGAACCCACATCAAACTTGGAAGACTTCTGCCACTGTGACACCTTTGCCATCATCAAACAGGCACCCCAAGTGCCGTGGCCTATCAGCTTCTCACATTTGTTACTTATCAAATTCTCACAAACATTTTCTTCACAATTAAGCCACAAGACTTTTTCTCCTCTGAAATAGAGAATTGATCCTGTTCCTAAAATCAAACAAAACAAAGCAGATTTTAAGTGACTTTCAAAATCACACAGGAAAGTGCAGGTAGAAGCTACAACTGTGGTTCAGTTCTACTAGTCCAGTGGTCTAACTGTAAGACCATCCTTCCTTCCAGACACTCTGCTTTAACGGGAAGCTGAGATAATGAAGAGGGTTCCAGTGCTGCTGTGTCCCACCATTGTCCGCTGCGCAGGGCAGGAAGCACCACTGTTATTCTGCACTGGGCAATGCCCACGCATCCATCTCTGCAGCGAAAACACAGCTAGCATCAGCACCCACAGCCAAGGACACTGCTGATGAGATGCCACATTGAAACAGATGCCTGGGATGTTTGTCATCAGCAGGGTTGTAGATCTCTGCACCTGGAACCAGTCCAACGCAGAGTTTATAGTCTTCAGCTGCCGACATCGTGGCTTACTCCCATTCCTGGATCCCAGCTTCTCTGTAGTTGAGTGTAGCAACATTTTTGCTTGTGTGGGGTAAAACAAGGACAAAGAAGAATGTCCTTTGCAACACATCACATGAATGGGCACTCTCTGCCTCCATTCCCACCTTCCTCAATGGACTTAAGTGACATACATCCTACAGCAACTAAAAATACGTGAAGGCCCTATCTGCTGCCAAAGCCCTAGGAGGAGGAATGCTCTGGAGACTTCAGGATGAGATGCAAAAACACTAAAAAATTCTGTGCCTGGATGCACATTCAGAGTGTCCTCTTGCAGACCTTCACTGGGGTGCCAGGACTGGCCTGGCCTCCAGGACTGTCCCAGGTGGGCTTGTGACCCTTTGCACATTTGAGCTCACGCAGGTAAAATTCCTGCTGTCTTCCAGTGGTGTCTGAATTTTTACAGCGTGCAAAACAAACAGATCCCCACTGGAATGAAGAGACCTTTCTGCCAAAAGGCTCAATCATAGGAGCAGTCTCATCGGCCTTGCGGGGGCCGATCCGATGAGTAAGGACTAGTCCCATGAGTAAGACCCACGGGACTGGACGCAGCTTGTCATTCACTTTTCAAGTGCGTGCAGGCCTGCTAAAGCTGACCTATAAATTGAGAAAGAACGCAAACATTAATGGGTACACTGTCCTCTCTTCTAAGGCAAATCCCAGGATGCCTGAGGCACTTGTCTTTCCCATCAAACTTCCTTGGTTTCTCCAGGCGGCCACAAACTTGGGGTTTGTGGCCCTTTACTGAAATGAGAATATAATCTGACAATTTAGAAGAGCTCCACCAATTTCCCAAACACCGCTTGCTCTCCTTGCTTTACCTGGAGTGCCTCCAATGCAGTAGTTAGCATGCTAAAGCCCTAGCACATACTTCCTTTAAAAAACGCATGCAAAAGTGTTAACGCCAGTATGGTGAGAAGGGCCAGAGCAGGGGCTGCAGGCAGGCAACACCATTGGCTTTCCTCTGTTCAGATATTCCCCTCCATTTTCTGGAGTGAGAGCTGACCTCTTGTCAGAGCTCTTTGGATGAACCACTTTTCCTTTAGAAATGTTTTTACTGATTCTACAGCAACTGAATAAACTCAGAGAAGGAGAGTTTGCTGGAGGCACATGTGCAATTCACCTTCCGTGCTCTTTCAATAACTCATTCCCACAGGTACATTTACAGTAATGTATGAGCCTTGTGTGTGAGTAGAAACACAACTGTAACTTCTGCAGTGTCAGCAGCACCAACTCTGAATGAGGAACAAACAAAAACATATTGTAAATGCTAGCTGAGCAGGGAAAGCCCCAAGATTGGACCCACTGGAATTTGCCATGCATTAAACCACAGTGAATATGTGTTTGCATTCTTCCTGCATATCTTTGATTGCTATTCTTAGATTCATTATCACCAAGTAGCATATACATTCAATATCATCATCATATTACCAGCACATTATCAGCTCCTTATTGTACACGCAATAATTTAAGTTCCTAATCTCTCTGAAACACCTTCTGCTACATGGCTGACACAGAACAAAACTGAAGAGGGAAAAGATCAGTGAGGACACTGACCTAGTAAAAGGTTTGCTGAAGCCAGTCTGTTTAGAGGGATTACTACAATGTGCTGCTTAAAGCGATTATGATCATCTCTTTCTAAGAGATTTATCTGCTGTGATTGTGTGTACATAAATGCCTCACTGCAAGCAGCTAGAGGAAAAGCTATAGTCAGATAGTACCAGATCCACAACCAAAGTATTTGGGATAAGTAATAGAAAATCTCTTAGAAAGCAAAGAATATCTAGCCAGATGCCACTGAATCTTGACCGGGTAACATTTCATCTGACAAAGCCAGTGCCCAATCTCCCCATCTGGCAAGAACTGGCAAAGCTCCAGCGACCGGCTGAAGAGCTGGCCTATATTCAGCAGAAGTCCCAACTTTCCCTTCTGCTTCCGAAATACACCAGGCAGAACGTCAGGAAATCTAGCAAAGAGTCAGAAGTGAGCTAATGGCTCATGTGGGTCAAGGTGGACTGCCATAAATCAGCTTTCAGATTAGGCTTTGAAGAACCCTCTGAGGCTATAATGACGCAAGATGCCACGCATACAACATGGCCCTGGTAGGTCATAGCCAATCTATAATGCTGCAGATGTGAAAAGCGGGGGAAATCCAGACTCACACCTTTTTACAGAATTACTAGTCCATGTATTATCTAAGCTTAAAAAAAAAAATTTGAAGATTAAAGGTCAAACAGAGGTGATGTCAAACTCACTTCCAAGTAAAAATCTCAAGAGAACAATTTGCTCCATGGCCGACCCTGAAGGGGCAGAAGGGCCACCCCAGGTGATGTGGATGCAGGCAGTTAGGGCAGAGATTCTGGCAGTGGCTGCCTTGTTCCATGCTGCCCTGATGGAGCAGCTGCAGCTCCACGACATAAGTTCCTCCTGCAAAGCTTTCCCTGTGAGCAGGACACTTTCCCAGCTGATTGGTATTCTTGGAGTCACTGGGGGATGGAACTGCTTAAACTGGGGTGTTGAAAAAACTGGGACTTCAGAGCAGACCCGTGACAGCCAGTTGTTTGTGATCATCTCTTCTGGCATTGCTACATGGGAAAAGGTCTCTTTTAACTCCAGGCTCTGGCAGAACAGTTCTAACAAATTTTGCCACAGTGGTTTAAGACATCCCCTTTATCTTGCAGCACATCCAGACAGATGGAGCTCGCAAGAGCACCCCGGCTACCCAGCCCATGCACAGGGGATTAGCCTGTCACACGTAGGCACTGAGACCAGCTAAAGGCACCCACACACTCTGCCACCATGTTATCTTATCCATTGCCTGACAGTCTGAGGGATGACAATGGGGAGAATGGTGCTGCAAAATGATTCAGTGATGAAAATCACCCTGGCCAAGCCAAGAGCTGCAGTGCACACTGCTTGCTGATGGAGGTACGGCAACAGGGTGTTGGTTGTGCCCCCAGCTCCTGGAGGGTCACACCAGGTAAGGGTTACCCACAACAGAGGTCACTGATAGCCCAAGAAGCAGCAGCCACATCCACTATGAAAGAGGAGAAGCAGCCAGACAGCCAGAGGAAATGTCAGTGATCATCTTCAGTGCAGCATTCCAGAGCTAGTTCACACCTTAGGAGAGATGGAAAGATACATCTTAGGCTTTCACAGTTTCTAGACCATGCTCCTATGCCTGTGTCTTTTATCTTTGACGCCTCTCTTTCCTGGGTAGCCCCAGCTGTCTGCCCCAGGGACAAGCTCCTCTTAGGCTGTGAATCTTGCTGGCAAGAGTGGTGTTACTCCAGCCTTGATCTGAGCACTGGGACACAAGGCAGGTAAGGCGGTTTCAGACATAATCCTCTCATCATCATTGATATCTCTGTCTGCTTGCGCTAACTGGTGGCAAGTCTCAAGCTTAGATGACTGCACCACAGAGGAAATCAGTGCTCACCTTTTCCACTCCAGACCCTTTCAACAGCCTCTGCTTTGGACGTCTGGGTCCCCACAGCAGATCATCACAGTAAATCCAGCTTCTACCTCCGTCCACTCTTGCCCAAATCTGTTCTCCAGAAGTCCGAACTGTGGCACTTTCTCTTCCTCCTGCTTGCACTGGTATAGTGTAGAACAACATTTGCTAGCAAGCTTTGTGATAAAAGGAGACCCTTGCAATAAGAGTTTCTATCACTGGATACAGAATTTTATTAGAATGAGAAAAAACAAATTATTGACACTATTCTGCTTCTCTCCATGCTTCTGCTGGGGACATACCCAAATTACTCCCATCTGCCACCCTGCTTCAAATTTAAAAGCAGCAGTAATCCATAGATCCTTGCAACTATGATTAATTCTATCTGAGAAGGAAGAAAACCTCAGAATTCAATGAAGAAGTTACCACATACAAAAGAGATGTTGCCTAATAGTGGCCCGCTTTTATTTTATTAGAACTATAACACTGAAATTAGTTACTAATGTTTTGAGGTCTGCCTTTGATCTTAATAATATATGTGGTGAGAATTGGACAAATTGGTAATTGTCTCCAGCTGGAGACAAAGCGGCTGGAGGAGAAGCCATTTCAGGATCCTCTGTAGCTACTTAAGTAAATCCTAGGATTAGGAATATGCAAATTTTACTGGGGGAGGGAAGAGAGAAGGGACTTGCAGTGCTGAATAGAAGAGTGAACAAAAATTATTGTAGGTGGGCTAGGAACTTAAAATGCTTGATTTTAATTGGTTTCAAGAAAATGGAAAAACAAGTTTGTCCCTGTTCTATCTGCAGTGAAAGCCAAAGGCTGGTTCACAGGTGCAATTGACAAACCTATCCAAAAGGTTTGTCCTAGCTGGGCCAGAGAGAAAGAAGAGACATGACAGAGAATTGGTTGTGGAATACCTCTGCTGTATGTATGGGTACAAATGAGTAGTGCTTCACAATGGGATGTTTTAACCATAGCCTGTAGAACCCTTGTTTCCTTCTGCAATCCAGGCTGAAGTTTTGTGTAAAGGACACCTGTCCTGCTTGCTGAGCAAGGCGAGTCCTATTCCCAAAATGTCTTGTTCCTCAGGGGTGAAGACACGAAGACTTCTCCAGTCAGCTTGTGCAAGAGACAACAATATTCTGGACCCTGCTGTGAGTTGTGCCTGAATCCTTCAAGAGTCCTCCCTAAAAAATCTGGGGAATTGAGGTCAGAGTTTAAACAGGTCAAAAACACACTTTTAAACAGAAAAAATCAGAAGCACTTTTGGAACAGCAGAGATTATGTCCTGTCAGGCCCTATTTTCCAGCAGTATGACAGAAATACCACCTTCAAGACTACTAGCAGTAAGACTGGCATCCTTCTAACCAGATTTTATTCCACGAACACATCCCTTATGGTCTAATTTTTTGCTCTATGCCTGCATTTCATAGAATTATAGAACAGTTTGGGTTGGAAGGAACCTGTGGATCATCTAGTTCCAAGAGACACTTTCCATCAGACCAGGTTGTTTAAAGCCGCATCCATTTAATGAAAGAAAAATAACAAAAAATAAACAAATGAAAGAAACATACTCTCTAATCACTTCAGATGTTATCAGCAACAGTTTAAAACAAGCTGGAAATATTTTCATTTGTTGCTCTGGTTTCAAAAGTGTCAAGGAAAGATCTTGCATAGGAAAATGAGAGGACTTGTAGAAGCAGAAGGCATTTGTTGACTGCAGGGAGCTGTTCTCAATTTTTATTTGTAGAATATACCTTAATGGAACCACACTGAAGTGGTTTTACTTGTGGTTCACAGACTGGGTTTTACTCATATGTGGTAGAGACTATGAGGCTGACTTGGGCAGGAGCCATCAAGCACTTCAGACTGCTCAGCCCCATAACATGCATGATATGGCCATGGAAAGCATCTTCAGGTTTCTTCACAATACCCAGTCAGAGCCTGGAAGCTGTTCTGCCTCAGAGGAGGGATTTCCAGGCTTGGGTATTTGTGGTTAGGTGCAGCTCCAGTCTTCTGGACTTAAGGCCGATGACCGCTATTGAAAGTTAGAGGTTCAGCCACTTTCCTGGCAATAGTACTTGTCTGTTAATAACAGAAGATGTCAGAGTAAGACCCTGGGAGAAAAAAAAAAAAAGCTTATAGTTCACATAAATCTTCAGGTATTTTTAAAGAGGACATAAGGGAATATGCACTAATCCACTGTTTGCTTATACCTTTCTTCGCATGATGTGATTTGCAAATGCTAGTTCTTGCTCTGCTCTTTGAATTCTTTGTGAGCTCAATTAATCTCTGTATCTGCAAGTATATAATTATTGATTTTTTTCTTTGTGTTTTGTTCCTAGCTCTTCAAGTCCCTTGCTGTCCATTTTCAGTGGTATCTACAAGGATTGGTGTTGTTGGGGCAGAGAGAGCAGGAAGGAGACTCAAGTCAGTGGTAACTTCCTCAATGCATTGTTCTTGAAGAACGTGCAGTCTGAAATGCATGAGCATCAGCATCTGTACCCTGCGTCTCGCAACAGAGCCTTGCAGGTTGGCTTACAGTCCAAACCCACAATCTTACCAAAAGGAGAAACAAAGAGCATGGATGAGACTGGTATCCGTCCTGTAAGCCCATTCATGTTCTGCCCTTTTTCCCAGGGAAAGCTCATGGGCCAGATATGTTGTGAAACTACTCCTTAGATGTTCCATCTGGATCGTCACCACTTCTGCTATGATATTATAACAGCAGCTCATTCCTACAGGCTCAGTGGTCACAACTCCTTTCTCCCAGAGCTTGGAAGAACCTCGTTCTGTCCTTTGCACTCTGCTGTGGGCGGGCTGCCAGTAACAAACCAGACTGGCACAGTGTTGGCTTCAGCATCCACAAACCCCGCTTCCAGCTCAGCCTGGCCTTGGAGCCACATCCCAGCGTGTCTGCGCTGGTGCAGTTCAGAGGTGTGACTTACCCTCCACCTCCAGTGTGATTCCAGTGGTGAGGAGACTGCACACCTGCTGCTGACTCTGTCCTGGTTTCAGCCTTTCTTGTCCTTTAGCACCCAGCACTCCTTTCTGCCATGTCCTGATGACAGCCCAGAGGTGAGAAGTGGGAAGGTAGGCACTTTCACTCATTGTTTCCGTAGAATTGCAGGAAATGGGACAAAGTGACTTTTGGAGGACCTTGAGTGTAGCATCGCTTCTGGAGGAGGAGAAGCTCTACCTCCCCTGCATCAGTTAGGTGTTCAGCTAATCTGCTCCTAAGATGTGCTCCTGTGATGGGAATCTCACAGCCTTTAGCCCCCTCACAGACAACTCACAGGCCCCTCACAGGCAGAGCAAAGTTCCCTGCTCCATTGCAGATACGTAAGGAAAGGCATAAGGAACAGGTCAAGTACAGAGCGAGTTTCTCAACAAATGCTTCCAGCTTCAGGCAATCACTGAAGGTTTCTTGAGCTGGAGATGGCATCCAGGTTCTGAGGTACAGTAAAGCTCAGTACACATCTCACCCCTTCTAGGACTAATACCTACGTTTAGCCTCCATAATAGCCTAAGATAACTGGTCTCACAATGTACGTGTTTATCATACACGTAACTCTACATGTTTGTCTTAAACCTGCTACCTGACAATTTTATTTGATAGTATATGGATCTTACATCATGAAGAATACTTAGTAGTTTTGGAACCTTCCTTTACAGACCATTCCAACTATTTTATAGGTTTCTATGGTATGGCTGCTCAGTTGTCTCTGTTTCCAAGCTGAAGTGCTCCCCACTATTTGATCTTTATTTGCAAGGAAGCTCTTCATGTCTCTTATAAAAAATGCTGTTTCTCTTCAGTACATAGTTGTACCACAACCTTTCTCACAGTGAACTGACCAGAACTCAACCCAACATCCACGGTACAGGAGCTCTTGAGGCTTAAGTATTTTTATATTCCTCTCCTCTCATTTCCAATAACTTTGGACTGTTGCTGAACACTGAATCAATGGTTTCAGACAACTTTGACCAAGACTTTTTCTGAATACCAGTAATGAGCTGAGAGCTCACTGTTGTGACTTTGCAGGTGACTGGATTTTCCTGCCTGTCCCGATTACTTTGCACAGCTGATGTGCCACTGCCATGTCACATCATGTCACGCTGACAGTTGTCACTTTGTTTTCTACTCAAGTTTACTGAATTGTCCTACAGCTCTGTGCAGCCTTCTTTAATTTTTACTTTCCTAGGTGATGTTTTCTCTTTCCAAACCAGTTACAAATACATGGAAGTGCACAGAGTAACCAGGAACACCCATACTCTCCTTTTCCTGTCAGAGAAACTGCCTATTGACTGCCACCCTTTCTTTCCTGTCTATAACAATTTACAAACCCACAGGAGGACCTCTCCTCTTACCCCCTGAGAACTGACATAAACCAAGCCTATTTTCCAATAAAAGGCAATATATATTATTAAAAGCTTTTTAGAAAGCCAAGTGCTTTGAATTGTTAGCATATTTACAGATATTTCAAACATGGGACACCTTCTGTACAAGGAGTTACCAAATAGTCCAGGACTTAGTCTGGAAAAGAGACAGCTGAAAAGGGTCATGAAAGAAGTCTGCAAAATCAAAAGCATTGTCACAAAGAGGATGAGAAGCATACAGCTGCCTCACTGTTTCCTCAAAGCCAACAGCTGGAATGAAGCTCAGGAGAAGCCACGGAGCCAGGCACAGCATTAGCACTAGGAAGTGTCGCACCACGCAGTGGCAGTAGATGTTGTGGAAGCAAAAATCTACAGGCTTCAAGGGGAAACTGGAAGAGTAGACAGAAATCATTTACAGCTAAGGCTGTTCCCAAGATGAATTGTGCTGGTAGCTTGGTGAGGAATAGGTAGAAGGTGCTGCTGTAGGAACATGTCACATCTCCAAGTCAACATGGGCTACACCAAAACTGCACTGCTCAAAGAAAAGTCGCATGAAAGAAAAGACAACTCATCTGAGGTTGCAAATGTTCACAGCATTTTTGCCTCTCCCCAGGTGCTCAGTCAGTTTGCAATCCCATTGCCCTTGTCTAATCCTACAGCCATGGAAGAAACCTACACAGTCACCTACAGATGCTGAAGCTGTTCTCTGGGGGAAACTATAAAGCCTTCTACACATAAAGCCCTCTACACATAAAGCCCAACTAAAAATGGCGTTTAAGACCTAACTTGTTCCTTACTGTGGCTCCAGTCATCTTTGTGAGTAGGATCCAGAGTTTCAAGGGCACAAACCACACAAAAGTAGACTCTGCTGGTCTTCTTTAGCTCAGAAGTAAAATAGAAGAAAAAAACCCAGTGTATTGTTCTGATTCTTTATAAATATTTCTTGAAGGTTCTCTTTTATTACTCACTAATTGTATCTTCCAGAGAAAATGATGTCTTTGGTTTAAATCATTAGCAACAGCAACAGGAGACAGGGATGTTTTCACAAATACAGTCTCTAATTACATCACCAGTTTCAGAGCAGAGAACGCACCTTTTTTCCCTACTTTCTGTTTAAGGCAGAATTTATTTGCATTTAACCGCCTTCCTGGTGTATGGTGTGCCATACTGTCAGGAAATCAAAGATGTAAACAGCCTTGTCCATCAGAGCAGACCAAAATTTCAGCTCCTTCCCACAGCAGTTAAGACAGTGCTCTAATAGAAACAGTCTGTGGATTTGAAAACTTTCACTTTCTAGAATCATTGAATCATGGAATAGTTTGGGTTGAAAAGGTCCTTTAAAGGTCACCTAGTCCAATCCCCTGCCACAAGCCTGGGACATCTCCGACTAGATCAGTTTGTTCAGAGCCCCATCCAACCTGACCTTGAATGATCCCAGAGATGGAGCATCCACCACCTCTCTGGGCAACCCATGCCAGTGTTTTACCACATTCTTTGTAAATAACTTCTTCCTTATATATAATCTAAATCAACCCACTTTCTGTTTAAAACCATTACCCCTTGTCCTATTTCCACAGGCCCTGCTAAAATGTTTGTCCCCATCTTTCCGCCTTTGTCCCATCTTGTTCTTCTGAGACATTGTCCTCATCTCATCTCTTCTGATTTTGGGACCCACCACAGCACATACATTGGGAATGTGTGTGAAGCGACGGAACAGCAGAAATCTTACATGGCTTTCAGTGTTTTCCTGCATCCTCATTCCAATTTGGGAAATTATTTGGCAACCAGGAAGTGGGTTTGTCAAAAGCATACAGTAGATCTGATTTCCCAAGGAGAGCACCCTGCTAGACTCTGGCCTCTGAGGCAGAGCAGAAACCATGGTCTGCTCTGCCCAGCCACCATTAGGGGCCAGGGCAGCAGCTCTGAGAGCCAGGGAGTTCTAACACCTACACAGCCACTTCCCCTTACCCCAGCATGACAGACTCCTTCCCCTCAACAGCACCCAAACTGAGAGGCAACCAGTAAGCCAGGCAGTACCTTGTCATTGTCACAATAAATATATAGCCAACATCATCTCAACACAGGTAAAGCTCCTCCAATGCCAGAGAAAGCATGTCTTGCACCAAAGCAGCAGGGTCAACCCCGTCGTTTTGGAAACTGTAGATGGAAAAGACAAGATCTGCAGGTGGAACAAAAGACCAAAGAAAATTAATTGAAAAAATTTTTCAGTAATAGTTCAAAGCCTTCATGTGTGTGGGATGAAAGCTGGCTTATGCTTGATAATTCTAAGAAATGATTCAGTAACAGTTCATCCTGTGCAATGGGTTCTCTGTAATGAATGCAAACAGCATCCATGAGAGCCAATACAAATTACGTACCAGTCATTCAGATTAGCTCTCTCTGCCTTTGGGTAGTTATGTACCCAAGTAAAAACTTTCAATTGAGAGAAAAGCCTTTCTCAATGATCACATGCTGGTTTGGTTCACCCGAGATACAGGTCTGTTGTTGAGGGATTTGGAGCATTGCACCACAGCTTGCTCACATGTTATCACTGCTTCTCCAGTTAAAACACATGAGATCCCATTGACATAACCGAATTTCCTTCTTTCAGTGCTTGAAATCCACATGCAAAACAGTGTTCAAAGAAAACTGAATAGCTTTCAAATTTCTTGCTTTGAGGCATTTACATTATCTGATTTAGAAACTGACTGAAGTGCCCCAGAACAGTTACTGTCCCATGTGTATTTATGTCCTTCTGCCTTAGAACTTAATACTCCTTTCTCTGAACCCAGTGGCCAGCTTTACTTTTATATACCCTTAATATTTATGGAAGAAAGTTAAATCTCCTATGGAAAGTTTTGGTTCTATTGCTTTTCAGCTTGGTGGTGAGGAACACTGCCTAGGATCCACTGGGAGCCTGTGGTACCTTGCTGAAATACTGAAGATATTTCTAGGTACATCAGCTTTAAAATGCACTGACATACAGCAGGCTTTCAAGAAAGAGCAGGATGATTGCTCAGAGAATGCAAAGGAGAGGGAAGGCTGGAGGCATGGATGCTGCCAAACTCTTAGGATAGCCTTGTCCTGGGGATTTCTGAGCTGTGTTCAGAGATTCAAGCACACTGGAACTCTGAGCAATCCCGGAGGCCAGTCCCAATTCTTGTCTTAGCCAAGAAGCAGAATATTTGACCTGTGGGAATAACACAAGCTCATGAAGTAGAAGTTGGTTGGCTGTATAAGTACCTTACACAATAACAGCTCCTTAAGCCCATCTAGTTCTTCAGCCTGTTTTGTATCTTGAAGTCAGTTGTATAGATGGCCTAAGATCACTCAGTATAGTGAGCTAGGTGAAGCGATACGTGAAGTAAGCCAGAAGTAGGGGTGTCCCAAATTCAGAAGCTCCAAGGCTTCCTGTGATTAAGAAATCATTTCCACTTAGCTCCTATCAGTTAGTTGTCACCAAATTCCAACTACACTAGGGAAAAAATCAGCACTGACAATAATTTTCATTCCTACTATTCCTACTTAGTGCAGAAATTGTTTTGCTGTTAAAACTTACCAGCTAAAGACAGACTGAAAAAATGAAGAAGTTGTCTGTCAGTGGCAGGTTGACTCTGGCTGGACACCAGGTACCCCCAAAGCTCCTCTATCACTGCCCTCCTCAGCTGGACAGGGGGGAGAAAATATAACAAGAGGTGTCAAAAACATGCCTACCCAGGAGGAAGGGAAGATAAAAAGGGTTCACACAGCCCAGTACTTTAGGCCTTGTGATTAGATATTGCCCAAATATCTAATCCCCAATAATTCCAGATGATGCGGGGGAGGGGGACAGCAGAATCCGAAAAAATGTTCAAAAGAGTTTCCATTACTATTGCTACCTGACCAGCTGTACCAGCCTTGTGATGCTAGCTGGAGGAATCCAGTTTTTAAAAGATCCTGAAGTGCAAGAAACCACACCAGGTCAGGACAGGACTGCACCTTCTAGGGGAAAATGGTGGTAAAAATAAACACTGAAAGTTTTCGCTGAAACCCCAAACCAGAGCAGATTACTTTCAGCTCTTGAAAATTTGACGTTTACATTGATAAGCTCTTTTTTTGTAATTGGAAAATATTTTAAGAGAAACATTTGGCCAGATCTCAAATTATTTTCCACACCTCCTCTCTCCCTTTCTTTCCAACTTCTTTCCTGACTGCCTTACCAAACAGTGACTTTTTCTAAGTTACTTCTTTCTATGAGAAATTCCTTCAATTTCATAGGAAGTGGTGGCCTCTTTGAAGGAAAGAGCTCTGATTCCCCAGATCTTCAGAGGCAAGGGAAAAAGTATGTCTTAACTGATACTAGAGGTCAATTGCTTTTTTGTGATTAAGAGGAAGCATGTAAGCATCACTAGAGACCAAGGCAGATACCACTGTTGAGCATTACTTTCTAGAAATCGTTTCAGTAGACATCATGTACACATCATTTAAGAAGGGAAAGAGAGATCCTCTGGAGGGAAGGAGCCACCTGCCTTGATTGTTTGGTCATTTCAACCTGCAGCACCCTGAGGCAGAGTGTTCTCTCTTCTTGGGAGTAAATCCTCCTTGCTTTGGTCATATTACATATCCAGCATATCCTGGCAGCCCTGCCCTCACATCTATCCCAAATGCCGTCAGCAAAGCAAGCTTTCATTCCCACCACTCCAGGGACGAAAGCGTTTCTTGAATACCTGACATAACCTTGCGCCTCACCTCTGCTCTGGAGAAATTTCCATCTTCTTCCAGTTTTTAACTGGAACTTTTCATGGTTTGGGAGACGGATTACAGGAATAAAGGATCGTCACCTTTGAATTCTCCTAGAATAACTGCCTCTAAAGTTACCAGTCATACTAATGTCTTCCTTTACTGGCTAAGTTGCAGATGAGTGACACCAGTCCCCAGCTACAGGCACATGTGAGACGTTACACGATGCTCCTGGTTGTGTCTGTACTTGTAAACTGAACAGCGTCAGGCCCCGTCCTAAGAACTGGAGAATGAACATCTACACTCTTCTTCTAGAGATACTTAAATTGCAGCAATGCAGTTACCATGACATTGTGCAAAAGTGATTTGTTGAAACCTGTCTAAAATATCTCTGATAGAGGATATTTATTTGCTGTGGAGATCTGTTTAAAATATTTCAGTGCAACAGTGTCATAGTCCCATTGGGCAATCTACAATTTACATCTGAGAAAGGAGAAAAACAAAGTAGCTATGATGAAACTTCCCTTTTGATTCAGTTTACAAGAATATCAGCAGAACTCCAACAGACAAGATAATTACTTTTCACAACACTGTCATTTGCATAAGATGGTTAAATCCTCACAGGTAGGCATGTGGTCTTTTATGATCCCTGCTGTATGCACTCCACTTGTGGCAATACTATAAAGGCAAAAAAATAAAAGAAAATGCACTTACAGAAGAAATGCTGGTAAATGGAAAGCACATAATATTAATGACTGAAATCAGAAAATACATAATTTGGATGCTTTTGAATGCTAAACGTTTTGTGTAATTGTACATAATGTAACTGCGTGTATATAACTGTACATGACAATTATACTAATGCTGGAGGTTAAATTCTTTAAAAAATTATAAACCCACCAATCCTAGTCAAAACATCCAGACCTTACTGAAGGAGAGCTAGCACAGCAGTACAGATACACACAGAGCAGAAGTGGATTTTGGGGGTTTAAAGCAACATTGCCCTGCCTATTGCCACTAACAAGTACAGGAGTCTGCACCAGCTCTCTGTATCTCCAGGCTCACACAAATCCTTTCTGCTCAAGATGTGCCCACACACCACCAGCTCTACTATCATTTTAGTGCTCATTCTCAAATCTGTGCTGTGTCTGTACAAATTTGTACTAGAGATCCTGATATTAACAGAAGAAAGTGGAGTGTAGAGAGAGGCACCCCAGAAGAAAGAGCCAGATGTTCAAAGGAGATAATAAGTACGAGAGAGAGAGAGAGAGCAGCTTTGGCAGAAACTGCTGTAGGGAAGGGAAGGGTGGTTCCAGGAACTGGGAGTATAAATTCTCATTAGGGCTGGGCTGGTATTTCCCACTTCAACTGCCTAGTTTTCTCTTTAATGAGGAAATGGAATTTTTACTTTTGCCCCCACTCAGTGAAGAATTAACTGGGAACAGGGACTTGCCTTCATAGGTAAGCTGACCCAAACCTCAGCATAACCCCACTGGGAATGACAGTGTTTTCAACTCATACCTGATCTTGCTGCAAAATGATTGTACTTCAACTCTAATTAAATATAGCTGTCAAAGGAAATGCAGCACTCAATCCTTTTCAAAGAGTAAGATAAAAATTACTCCTTTCTGAACATGCTCAGGGTGGATCTTCTCTTCTTGGATATGCTCCATAGTCTAAAACACAAAGCAAAGAGCAGAAGGTGGAGATCCTGAAAAACAGTCAGCAACCGGCAGACATATTTCTGAATTTACACTAATATAGGTGGTTTGGTCATTGTGGTTTTCATCCAGTTGTACAGAAACCCACTTATTTTAGCTCTGCTGATACATGAGTGCAAACCGGTCTGTACCAGGGGATATTCACAAGTATTTAATATGGAAATGCCACTTACAGGACAAACACACAGATAGAAATTTGTCACTTTCAATAGAAATTTGCCACTAGGCCCCATGTGGATTAAAGATCTGTGTTAAATTCAAAAACAAAGGAGAGCCACTAATTTTATCACAGGGCTGCAACATCTCATAGGAAGACAGGCTGAGAATTGGGGTTGTTCAGCCTGGAGAGAGAAGGGTTGGGGTGACTTTGGAGCACCTTCCAATAGCTAAAAGGGGCCTTCAAGAGAGCTGGAAAGGGACTTTCCACATGGGCATGTAGTGAGTATAGAGACAGGACAAGGGAGAATGGCCATAAGTCAAAAGGGGTGGGTTTAGGTTAGATACTAGGAAGAAATTCTTTACTGTGAGGATGGTGAGGCACTGGCACAGGTTGCCCAGAGCATATGTGGCTGCCCATCCCTGGCACTGTTCAGGGCCAGGTTGGATGGGGCTCTGAGCAACCTGGTCTAGTGGAAGGTTCTCTGCCCATGCCAGGGGGCTTGGAACTAGATGATCTTTAAGGTCCCTTCCACCCCAAACGAATCTATGATTCTATGACCAAGATATACTTTAAAATTCTGGAATTCCTTTTCTTCCAGTTGCGTAAACTGTACGTGGTGCTAAATCTGATTATTTTCTGCAGGCTTTACTATAAATTGTTTGTTTTGGTGACAGGACTATTTCATGTTCAACATAAAAAGTCAGTTGTTGAGTAAAATGGGCTTTGAAATACAGAGATAATGATCAAGAGGTAAAATTTATTAATAGATTTATGAGCTTTCATTCAGTTTAAAATCCCCATACTTCTCAAGATCAGACAAAATATATTAGCTATGGACGCATGCCAAAAGAAGTACTTAATCTTTAAGGAAGAGATAAAAAGATACAACTAGTGAGTGATTCAGTGGAAGGATGAGACAAAGGGTGAAAATTACTCCAGTTAATTAATGACACACATTTCCTCCTTATGCCCTGTCAGCGATTGAAACACATGGACCAAGCATCGACGATGCAAGGACGTTTACTGAAAAAGGCACAAATATTTATACTGTTTTAGCTTACGCATAACAATTTCCATTTGTTCTGCCTACATGCTAGCTAATGCATAGTAAGCTATAATGTTATTTTTTCTTTTGTGCATTTGCTTATCTTGCTGCAGGATGTTCTGCAATCTACAGCAGAGTGTTCTGTTCTGTGCAGAAGGATGCGATTTCTGTAGGTTTTGCTCATGTATCTTTCTCATGGCTTTCTCATAGTTCCTGCTGGACCAACTTTAGCAAGTCAGCCACGCTGTTCATGTCGTTTAACTCATTCTGTTCTGTAACATTTTCCCCTTTCCGTTCTATGTACAGGACACGCTGAACTGCATTATTGATCATTCACTGAATACATAGCAATAAGCAAGGCACAGTCATAAAAAGGCATAAGAATATTCCCAATACATAAACTCCAACTCGTAATAACCTCTCAGTCCATCCAGAGATGTTTAAAGACTGGAACAGCTGACCTAGCCAAACTGCTCCATCATCCCATTGCAGTTTCTTAACATTTCCTCCGATTTCTGAATGCTGGCAATTTATACAATAGATTGAGAATGATCAGATAAATTAATACAACACATCCCTTCAAAATCCTGACATCCACGACCGTGGGCTAACAACAAAAAATTAATAGCAGCATGATTTTGCAAAGTAGCATGGCGTACAGAATTGACATCTATTAAAAGGCCAGAAAGAGCAAGGGAAGTTGCATTTGTTTGTTGAGCCAGCCAAGAGCCAAGCTTTCGCCAATTCATCATGGCTATGGCTGCTGCAACACCTGGAACAAAAATTGAAGCAAACCTAACAGGTGGGGGATTCCAAAATTGTGCATTTGGGTCCCACTCTGCAGTAAATGCATGAAGTGAACGCCTGTGGTGTGGCCATTGATAAGCATAGCACTGACTGGTTCAAAGCCTTAGCTAGGCTGAGCTACACGTTACCTTGTGGCACTGGGGGGACGGCAGTCTCTCCTAGACCACTTCCTTCTTGTAAGCATAAAATTATCAAAAGGACAGGGAGCAGTGCTAATGGGGCACCAATCCCTTTCCCACACATAGCGGTGTGGGGGTACACCATATTTCCACCCACACACTAAATGAAGTATCATGCATCCCCCAAAGGAGTAGCGTAGGGGGTCGCACTTGGGACAATCTGCTCGACGATGCTGGGCCTCATAATACCACCTCTTATGGCAGCGTCTGCATTCACAAAAAACCCATGCCTGATGACTAGGATCAGCACACTCTCTGCATAGGATAGGGTTATTTTCTATTTGTAGATCTTGCTCTTTGCGTTCTTCTTGTTCCTGTCTTATGTCTTCTTGTTCCTTCTCAAGATGACCTACTAGCCTCAAATCAATGTACCCATATCTTTCACAGTAAGTGCTAAGGTCCACAGGAAAGCAAGGGTCTGGGAGATTTGGGAGCTGACGATATTGAGGCAGTGCCAGGGATATACGGCTTCACCAGTCAAGCTGGTATCCATGGGGGTCCTGTTTCTGCGGAAATACAAGCATAACCCCTTCCCCAGGTTATCAGGGCATAAGGACCTTGTATTTGGTTACTTTCTGGATCCTTGATAAGAACTTGGGCTTTTTCTACAGTAGCTACATATTCCTTCATAGCCATAATATGCTTTACTATAGGTGGCATAGGGTTGTCTCCATAAAAATTCCAAAAATTATAAACATACAAGGCTTTGGCTAAATGATCCTGTGGAGTTTCCCTGAGCATTCCCCCTTTCTGTTGCAGCAACAAGGTTTTCAAAGTAGCATGGGTGCGCTCTACAATAGCTTGACCTGTTGGAGAATGAGGAATGCCTGTAATGTGTGAAATATCCCATTGTTGAAAAAAGGAATGTAGCTTTTGAGAAATGTAAGCAGGGCCATTATCAGTTTTCACTTGTTGAGGCACCCCCAAAGCCACAAATGCCTGTAAAAAATGTCGACAAACGTCTCGGGAGGCCTCGCCTGTGTGGCAGGAAGCATGAACTGCTTCAGAAAATGTGTCAACGGACACATGCGCATCACATGACCAAACTCAGAAAGTGTGTAACATCAGTCTGCCAATTATCTAGGCTTTGTAGGCCTCTAGGGTTGACCCTCATGGTCACAGAAGAAAAAGAATGGTGCTGGCAATCCGGGCAGGAAGCAATAATGTCTCAAGCTTGGTGCTGAGTTAAAGCAAACGTTTTTTGCAATGCTTTTGCATTCTGGTGAAAAAAGGCGTGACTAAGACATGCCTCTGTGTGTGTGTCAGAGACTATCACGACAGAGGCAGTAAGCAAGTCAGCTTGCTGATTGCCTTCTGCCAGTTCTCCTGGCAGAGTGGTGTGTGACCTAATATGTGTAACAAAATACGGAGAAGTTCGTTGATCTAATAAGCGAATAAGCTCACACAAATGTTCTGCCAACAAAGGATTGGTAGGGTTGCGCAGAAGAGAAGCTTCGGCTCTCTCTACAAGGCCTGTGATATATGTAGCGTCTAACCAAATTAAAAGGTCCTGGTCATTTTCGAAAAGCTCTTACAGCTACAGCGAGTTCAACAACTTGAGGGGACCCAGGGACAGTTGAGATATCCGAATCCCATTGTTCCGTATCCGGGTCTCGCCAAACTAAAACAGACTTTTGTGTCTTTCCTGATCCATTGGAAAAAACTCCTAGAGTTGAAAGCGGCACTTCAGAACGCTTGGGTTTGGGCATAGGAATAAACCTTGTGGCAAATTATTTGTGTGCTGGAGGATGCACTAGAACCTGCCCAGGAAAGGCAGCTAGAGCAATTTGAAAAATTTGGTAAGTTTGCTGAAGCCACAGTAGGTATGTAGAGGTACAAGGGACAAAAATTGTCACAGGTTCGTGTCTTGCAAGGGTGCAGGAGAGCCTTCATGCTTTCATTAGTAGGTCGTGTGACTGTTGGTTGGGATTCAGGGTAATGGTTAAAATAGGTAACTCTGGATCCCAACAAGCTTCTTGGCGTGTAGTAATTGCTGATGCCACACGTTGTAGGGCTACTTCTCCCTCAGGTGTAAGAGTTCAAGGTGACACAATATGGGTGTCACCTTTCAGCAATTCAAACAATGGCCGTAGGTCTTGATTAGTGATGCCAAGCGGAGGCCGTACCCAGCTGATGGTACCTAACAACTTTTGCAGATCATTCGGTGTGCTGACTCGTGTTCGCAAACTGATTGCTTGAGGTTTCACAGTTTGCTCTGTGACGTGCCATCCTAGGTACTGCCAGGGTGGAAAGTGCTGTACCTTTTCTGAAGCAATTTTTAGTCCAGACTGTTGAACAGCGTGCATAACTGCAGTTAAGGCAGCTTGTGTCTCTTCGGTAGTGGCTGCAGATATCAATATGTCATCCAGGTAGTGATATAAAAGTATGATAGGGAAATCTTGGCGCACTGGAG
>VWPU01001589.1:0-22295 GCA_013398955.1 Callaeas wilsoni | reverse complement strand
CGCCCTGCCGGGGATGCTGGCGGCCCCCAAGCCGGGCGCCCCGGGGCTGCTGAGCCCCACGCAGAGCGCAGCGGGCGGCGGCTTCGCGCTGGAGGCGCAGCGGCAGAGGTGAGTGAGGGGACGGGGCTCGCCGGGCCAGCCCACAGCCCCGCCCCCGCCGCGCTGACCCCGCGGGGCGTGGGAAGCGCCGAGACCCCCCGCGGCCCTGGGAAGAGCCGGACTTTCCCAGGGCCCTCGGCCGGCCGGCGGCTCCGGGAGGGGGGAGCGGGGCATGGGAAACAGGCGTCCCCGGGGACAGCGGCCGTGGGAGGCGGCGCCGGCCCCGCGGTGGCCCCGGGAGGGAGCACCTGCCCCGGCGGCCCGGCCAGAGGTGCGCGGGGATCCGGCCGGGGAGCGCTGCCGCCGCCTCGGCAGCGCCGCTCGGGCCCGCGGACGCGGAGGATGCCCCGGCCGGCGCAGCGGCGGATGAGGGGGACCTGCGGAGGGGATCGCTCGCCGAGGCTCTGTCTGCAGGTCTGCGGTGCCCTGAACCCTGCCTCCTGCTTTTCCCCTGCCCAGTTTCTGCATTTCTCTGTTTCCAGATGAAGCTGACAGGGTCACTGCTAGGCAGGACGCTTCCTCCGTGCAGCGGCCACACTGCTGGTGTCGTGCCTTCTCTTGCTCTGTGCTGCTTGTCTCTGCAACTGTGTATTAATGAATGCTTGTGCACAGGGAACTTGGAGTCAGCCTCGGGGGAGGATGCTCTGGCCTTCAGAGCAGGATTACCATTGCATTTCCAAGGGACTTGTGTCAGGCTGAAAGTGTTAGTTTTCTAATCGACTGGAAGGCAGGCTCTTGCTCAGATCTTGGGGATTTGAGCTCTGAAAGAACTCTCTTCAGGCCGTTTCTTGCATAAACAGCTCTGTAAAGTGAGCTGGCCCTCTGAGCCTGCAGATAAGCAGCGATATCAAAGGCTTTAATTCTCCGTGGTCTTACTAGTGGCTTCGAGAGCTTTGTTAGTGAGCTGAAATAGAGATGTCGTCAGTGCTTTAAAGCTGGGGAGTTTGCTAATGCAGCTGATGGGTATTCCCTTTCAGTGTGCATCTCACAGTGGAGGTGTCCTGTGTATCCCCAGCTTGGGGGTTCAGGTGAATTTGAAGAGAAGTAGCTGTTTGTCAGTAATGTGGAGGCTCCTCGGATGTTGATGTTGTCCCTCCTGGGGTGTTTTCCTTCTTGAACTGTTATTTACCACTCATTGCTTTTTTTGTTGTGGAAGAGACCTTTTGCTCCTTGTTTGTTGGAGAAATTGAAGCTGGGGCTGCCAGCTGGGTGCCCTTTATGCACAGATTGTGCAGTTGTGTGCCGCTTGTTGAGCAGGAAGCCTGGAGTGAGAGTGTTGCTGTGGAACAGTTCCTTCCCAGCGCTCCTGGTCCACAAAAGCCAGCACAGGAGGTGCTGTGCGATTTAATTTCATTGCTTTAAAATTGTAGGCAAAGCTCTTGAGGGCAACTTTTGCATCAAGAGTTTTAAAGCACAGTTCCCTTTGTGGATGTGGCCTTCTTTGTGCCTGTGCGTGCGGAGTTCTGGAGCGATGATCCTTCCCATGCCAAGTCAATAGGACGCTAAGAAAATATTCCTAGGATCTTCTCATTTGATGTCCTTCCTGCCTCTTTCTTTGGCATCAGGTTTGAGCTGTTCCACCACAGTAATTTTAATCAATTTGGCTGAAAACAATGATGAATCAGAAATAAAAGGTAGAGAGAAGTGCAAGGGGCAATCAAGGGAATCAAAAGGCTTCTGTCTGAGTAACGACAGAACAAACCATGATTTTTTTTGCTTGGAAGAGTTGGCTGGAAGGATATATTGTATTGATCAATTTGCATACTGCTTCTGAGGGTGATTTGGAATGAGAGTTCATCTGGTTTTCATCTTGAAAGAAAAAGAGCATCTGCTGAAACCATCAGACAGAAGATCCCCATCTTTACACGGACACACACATCTTCTGACTAAAGGACGGTTTTGTGCTGCCTGTGGAGATGTGTTAGACCCAATGTACCTCATCCCAGTCACACTGGGCACAGGAGTGGGTGAAGTGGACCATCCCTCCGTAATGACAATTTTACTGTCAGCTTACAGGATGAGGGACTTGGCACTTTATTTTTCATTGGACAGTTTCATGCTTTGGTCTGTGACAGAGTATCTCTCCATCCCCACTGAGCACAGGCATCTTTTCTTGTTGTAAATACATGAGGAATGATTCAGGGAATCGCGGGAGGAATGTTCTTAGGACGGTGGTGCTTTTACTCCTTTCCCTTCTGTGTTTTGTGAGCTGTTTGCAAAGTAAGGTTCCGAAATCAACAATTACAAAATGGATCTTCTTTTATTGGGACTTTGGAATCTGAGAGTTGTTTTGCCATACACTGATGTTGCTGTTCTAGATCATTAACTGCCTGCGTCGTGCAGAGGTACAGGCGAGTGAAGTTGGTGGAGGGAAGGGGGAGGTGGAATGTTCACTGCCATCCTGGACTTTTAATCCTTGGTGCCCACTTTAGGCAGCTGTTCTTCTCAGAGTCTTTTTTTGAGTCACTGTCAAGAAGTACTTTGAATTTTCCTCACTGGAGCCTCTGTTAAATGCACAAGGATCGCTGGCTGCAGGGTCTCCAGACTCACTCTGTCTGTGTTCAGTGACCAGTCTTGTGCCATGTCTGGGGATTTCATCATGCTGGGGCTTGCTCCGATCCATGGAGTTCTCTATCTACTATCACTATCTTTATCTACTGACAGTATCATTGGACAGAGTTTTCTTACAAAACTTGATCTTGTTTGACTTGATTGAGAGGCTGCAAGAAGCTGATGAGACCGGCCGGCGTGGCTCAGGGCAGGGCGTGACAGCACCTCTGCTCGAGCTGGGGTTAGTTATTGGCAGCAGGCAGGATCTGCAGTAGAGCCCAGGGAACGAGAGATCTGCTCCTCTGATGTCACCTGGAGGTCCCTGGAGTTCCTCCATAGCTGTCAGATCCTTCAGGATGGAAAACTTAGCAGAGGAGGCACCATTCAAATCTGAATGCTCAGCTTCATTGTGCTGCTCGCTGAGCATTATAAGCTTAATGACTTTAACCTTCCACTTTCATTTTCCTAAGGAATCTTCTGTTTACAGGATCTTAAATTACAATGCTGTGTTATACCAGCTTGCCTGATGTGCTTGCCATCCCTCTTGCCTTCTCCTTTTCCATCTTGCTCTGTTCTTTTGTTCTTTCAAAGAACGAGCCTCACAGAAAGCAGTGGAGGGAGGCAGCAAACAGGGAACAAATCGGCATTCACAGATTTTTAATGAATTTCTGCAGCTGGGTCTGAAACTGGCAGAGCTTTCTGGGGAAACACAGATAGCAGAGAGCCCTGGAAATAGCCAGGTTATGAAAGCATGAAAAATGGAAACAACAGCCCTGAATGTCAATGCTTGTTGTGCTTCTGAGGTTTCATTATAGTGTAATGTAAAGCAGCTGGTTTTGCCATAATTTGCTGCATTTTGCTGGTCCTAAGAATAAACACAGAGACTAAATTATTTGTGACTGATGAGTTAATGTCCTTGGAGTTCAGTGGTCAGGGAGCTGAACTGAGTGTTCGAGATAGCTCAGTCATTTCTGATTTATCAGCAAATTTAGGTCATTTTGAAAGTGGGAGTTTAAACAGTAGTTGATAACAGCAACACTTTGGACCTACTCTGCTTTTAAGTATTAATTGGATGCCAGATTGCTGACATAGGTGTGATCGGATTAGTTCCGTGGGTGGAACAGCAGAAATGCTTCGTCAGGATTTTATACTTACGGTGGTTAATGCGTTGTTTTGTCCTACTGTCAGCTTAGCTGCTGTTGTCACTTCAAGAAAGAGAAATATTTTTATAAAAACCCCTCTGCTGATAAACAGATATTGTTGAGATAGATGAAAAATACCTCTTAGTTTAAATTTTGGACCTAATTTGGAATAAGCTGGGCACATGGTGCTTTTCAGGAAGCAGTGAGCTCTGTCAAAGCTGGCAAGCTTTGACCTTTCAGAGGTGAACCGTAGACTGAGATGTGCTGCTCGAGGCTGAAAATGAACATATTGTAAACCTGAACTTCATTTAAAAGCCAGCTGAAATGTTAAGGCTGCAGTCTCCTCCCCAGGTTGCTTCAGCAGATTTCTCTCATATTCTTGACTGCAAGTGAATTGCATGTGTCCGATATCAAGTATTTTATAGCTGCCTGTAGACATTCCCAGCCAGGTATATTAAGCAGAAGAACTAAGTTGTATGCCAGCAGGAAACTTGGAGATCGGAAAATCCATGTCCTCATATCCTGTGCGGTCCCGTGAATGAGTCTGGGTCAGGCAATCCGAGACACTATTTTGGATTGATATTCTATCACCAAGGTTATTTGACCTCTTCAATTTAGACATCCCAGAGGCTTTAAAGTAACTTTACTCTCCAGGCAGTAGTTTGTGCACAATTAACTGTACTTGCAGCTGATTTTACCTGTGGATGGATTCTGCAGCTTTTCAAAGTGATGGTGCAGGAGGCCTGGCAGTGGGTTTTGGGATGCTGCAGGTTTTGGAATGCCAGCTCAAAGCTTCTCACTGCAGGAGGTGATGAGGGTGGTCAGAATGATGTTGTCCTGCTTGAAGTCAAGGACTCATCAGCCAAGAAAGAAAACACTACTAAATTAAATATAAAAACCAGAATAACTTTATTTTGGGGATCATGTTGAGACCTCCAGTGAGCAAATCCTGTAGGAGTGTTACAGTGTAGTATATTAAAAGTAATTATTTGGTTATATATAGTATATTAAACCCTGTGTTCTCCTGTTTTCCATCTGTCAACCAGTTAAAGCTGTGAGGCTGTCAGGCTGAGCGAGCTGGAAGATATTTTTGAGCCTTCTTTTGAAGGTTGTTCTGAAGGTGTCTGGCTCTGTAGTTGGAGTTTTAAAAATGCACAATGAAATTTGGGTTCTGTAATGAGCACAAGGTATTGTTGATAGAGCAGGTGACTGCAGATGGAAGGTGCTCAGCTAAAGGCACTCAGTCAAATGAGTTCTTCAGACAGAGCTCCAAACTCCTGACCTTTGGTTTACAGATGTTATGTATTAACCTACTATAAATTATTATAGTTTATTCCCCGAAAAGGTGTTAAATGAAGAACTTTCAGCTGGCCCTCTGTTTCACAAAACTTTCTAAGCCTCTTGTGCCAGCTCTTGCTCAGGTGGTAGTACTGAAGGTGCAGACCTGCCTCAGAGCTGGGTAGCTGCTTCATTTTGGAGTCCCCACAGCATGGGCTGACTGCTGCTGGTCAGGGCTGCTTGCTCAACAGCATGGACAGATTGGCATTTGCTCTGTTGTGGTTGCTGCAATTTAAGCATAAAATTTTGCCCTGGTGAAGCTACAGCCTCTTGACTGTGCTTTGAAGGGGATGACTGATGCAATGGGAAAACCAGGTGCCCAATGAAAACACTGTGGGACCTCTCTAAACTTGCTTTGATTTGGTTTCCTCCAGTCACCAGTTTTAATTTTCTCCTTCCCAGTTAACAGCTTCTCTCTTTTTCGTTCCTTTTTCTTTTCTACTTTCTTTTTTTTTTTTTTTTTAAGCTTGGGAGTTTGTTGTGCTGAAGGCTTTTATTTAGCAAGGCACATGATGAAATTACAGCATCATCTCTCAGCGAAGTGCATGAATATTTCTAGCATAATGCCCACAGTGTCATCAAGGACACACTTTGCATTTCACGTGCCTGTTTTGGTCAGCAGCTCAGTGCTGAGTAAGCAGAGCTCAAAGCACAGGGGGCAACCAGGTTGGTGAGCTACAAACACCTCCAGAAACTGGGAGAAATTTGGAGAAATGCTGGTGGTGTGCTGGCCGGCACATCTAGTCTGCTTTGTGAGGAGCAGCAGGGATTTTAGGAGTGAGCTTTAGGAGAAGGCCATGGGCACAGCAAACCTTACATCTGGTTTGGTGGTTCTGTCGCAACAGCTGGGCTTTCACAATACTTACTGGAAGGCATTATTTTCTCCTTGCATTGTCTGAACACTCTGAGCACCAAAACAATGTGATTTATGAAACTCAATGAATATAAAGCTCATTCTCTATTAGGTCTTAGTCATATGTGGTTGTGAATCAGCAATGAAGTAGCAGCTGCTGTGAAGATTATCTAATTTCTTTCCCTGTTAGTATTTAAAACTCTCCATTCTTAGCGAGCTTCCCACTTCCTCGGCCTCCACCTTCATTCAAATTATACTTCATTTCTGTTCATTCTCATCTGTTCCATGGGCTGTGTGACACATTCTTCCCTTGCATGTGGCTTTACTGCTGTTGGAGGAGTGCAGGATTTTCTCCTGGCTGTTTGGGACCAGCAGGAAAGCCCCCGGTGCCCTTTCAGTTTTGCAAACAAACCTTGAGTAGGAACACAAAGGTGAAGGAATTAGACTTCCTCCCTCATCCTGGGCTCTCACAGAGAGTCCTGCTCTGTAGCCTAAAAATACTTCTCATGCTCATGTGTCTGATTTCAGTTTACCCTTTAAAATGAAGATTACTGGAGGAATAAGGTAAACTAGCCCTGCTGTGAGGCTTGTATTTATTCTCTGGCAGTCTGGTACTTAAATGTCAGAAAGAGCTCCTGGGATGGTGGCCTGCAATCCAAATGCACGTTTGTGGTGCCATGAAACAGTGAGTAGCTGACTTCATGAAGAAGGAGCACTGAGCTGTACACTTACTGGTGGTGGTGCAAAGTGTCTTTCTTCTCTGCCACTGCCTCTCAAGGAACATCTGAGCTGAAATCATCCACCCATGAAAATGGCCTGCTCAGTGCTGGGCACTTCATGGTACAGACTCTTTGTGAAGTCATCTGTTTCACCAAAGACATGGTTTTGATGTGATTCAGTGTAAATGCAGTCTCTGGCTTCTTTTGGCTTTAATTACTGAGAACTTGTTGCTACCAGTGAGCTGTACTCAATCTGCTTTTGAGCAGGAAACTCATTAGTGTGAGCGCCGAGGGTGTGAGGCACAGGGCACTGATAGCAGAACAGGGATGCTCCCACTCACACTCCGGGATGCAAGCCTGAAATCAGTGAATGTCTCCTGGGCTGCAGAAGAAGTGGCAGCTGCTAAAAAGTAAGCTTAAAAACCAGGAGTAGCTTTCTTTATCCCACAATGTCTGTATTTTACCTAGTTACGCAGTTCTTATCTGTTTATTGTCTTGCCCATAAGGAATGAAAACAATACAGCTTAAGCTTTAAAATATATCTTGGAAAAACAAAGCTGACAGGTACGTCTTCCTATTGTAAACAGGATTTGGGATCTGGATTTCTTGTGCAAATTACCTTTGACAGTTGTTTCTAAGCTAGTGCTTCCAAAAACCAACAAATTATTTTTTTGTCCTTGTTATATTAATAACTCAGCCTCTTGACAGATGTGATCATACTGAGGCCTGTAAAGGACATTACAAAGGGACATCATATTAAAGTAAAACTCAAGTGAGAAATAGGAAACCAAATTCTATTAGGCCCTAATTTTACACAGTAATTAAAAATCCTTGACCTCCCACATTCCACTCATCTATTAGCAGTACGGATGGCTAAAGAGCAGTAGAGAATATCGGCCCTGCTGCTAATTTTAGCCCAGTGCCCGGGGTGTGTGCATGCAGCATCAGCAGGGCCATGGATGCAGCTCCATTGGAAACAAATCCACACTGCTGGGCCCCTTGGAGGAGGGCTCGGGCCATGTCCAGCTTTGGCAGCATCTTTGAATGCCCCCCTTGCAGGGCTTGGTGATCCTGGAGGTGATGAGGATAAGAGATCACAGCATAAGATGAACTCGGGGTGCTGTGTTGGTGGAAACAACTGAATGTTGGTTGAACTCTGGCTCAGAGTGCCCTGTCCCTGAGAGGGATGGGGGTCAATCAGGATGGGGGAGAATCACAGATAGTAGAAATTTCCTATTTCATCCTTCTGGGTGCCAGCTGGTCTGTTCATCTGCTGTGGCAGAAATGGAGGAACCAGAAGGGCAAAACGGAGAGAAGCTTCAAAGTGGCCAAATGGCAGCTGCACACAGGCTTAAGAAAGACCATTGGCCACTGTCAGGCCCAGTATTGGGGGTTACGGCCAAACTTTAAGGGGTTAAAATGAGATTTGTGAGGGCTGTTTGTTGCAGAACCTGTGAGTGCCGGCTGGGGTCATGGGTGCCCAGAGGAGTGCCCCAGAGGGCTGTTAGTGAGCCAGGAGCAGGAGTGGACGAGGCTTGTCTGTGCTTCAAGCCACATCTGACAGCACGGGGTCTGCATCTCTTGCCTTCAGTACCTGCTAAAGAATGGTCAGCTTGCACATTTCCACCTACAGCAACATCCCAAAGCTTTACCCTTGTCCTCCTGGGTGTCTGCAGGTAGCCCAGTGTGGGTGGGAAGGGGAAAAACGCTCTTGGCAAGCCATCAGAAAGGTCAGTGCTCTTTAATCTGGAGCGGTGACTTAACAAGCTTTCTCCTTTCCATTCATGAAACAGGACGTGCAGGGATTACCAGTGCTATACATAGATTGCTCTTAGCTGTGTCCTGGCCTCCTGGGAACACTTAAGAGCTGTGTCAGCCTTGGGAGGATCCCCCTGCTGCTTGTCCAGTGTCCACCTCTGCAGAGAGTTTCAGTGGGACCCTGGCAGGACCAGAAGAGGACAGTGCTGAAGCTGGAAGCACTCAGAGATTGGGTTTCCTCAGCAGGAGATCCATCAGAAGGAATAAATGTGCGGGCTGGCTACTGCTTCCCAGGGCAGGAGTCAAAATGTAGCTCTGAAGATACTTTGTTGTGTTTTTTTCTGAACACAAAGGTTTTCTGTGGGCTTTTTTAAAGTGCGCATTTAGCTCCTCAGGGATTTGGCAGTGGTGTTGGATTGTGTGAGCCCATGTGTGCACATGGAGATAACGAGCCAAGGCATAATCCAGAATCCTCTACGTGATAGCCCCTTATCTCTGGGCATGTGCTGTGTGTGTTTTTTTGCTCTTGATGGGTCCCCTCCAGGTGCTGGCTCTGTAAACACAGTTGCTGTTTTTTAAAGGTCTGGGAGTGTCTTCCTTCGGCCTTTATTGGCTCCTGAAATAAAAGGTGGGGAAGCACCCAAAAATGACCTCCTGGTCAGGGACTTACAAGCACCCAAACCTTTTATAGCTTGTCAGGGCAATGGCTGGTGCTGGCAAACAGGCATGTTTGAACTTCCTGTTGCAATTAAAGCCTGCTCCATGGAACCCATAAACATTTTAATACTGGATATTTCAATTTCTGATTGTCAAGTCACACATGGCTAAGGGGTGCGTAATGTAACTCAGTGTATGTAGAGATGTTGGTATTCCTGGGATTTAGGTTGCATTTAGCAACAAACACACTGTGTAAACTACTTAAAATCCTTTGAATTCCATGGACCATAGCAAGAAGTGTTATCCTAGGTGAAGCTGCTTAGCACAGGATAGATGTCTTGACATTTTTTTTGTCATCAAAGTTAGCAGAAACTGGAGTGACCCTGTGCGGCCTATTGTGGAAGCGTGAGTTGGCTGCATGAGAAGAGCACTCAAACTAAAGCAAATATATGTGTGTGTGCATATGTATAAGTGCAGACTACCCAAAAAGTGTCAAATTTTTGCTGCATTCTCCAAGTACGGCACTAGTGACTGTCTCAGAATATGGTGAGGGTGCTGCGTTGCTGTAAAGTGTTGGATTGGGCCTACAAACTGTTTCAGATACTCTGGATTAGTGAGAATTCTTTACAAACACCCCGTTTTGAGATTTGAGGGAGAATGTCTGGCTCAGCGTCAGGGATTCCTCCAAGGTGACAGCTTCGCTGAGGGCAGAAATTATTTACAAGTGTAGCTAAAAATGAAGTTTCCTGTTGGCAGAGCGAGGGTGAGTCATTGTGGTTCTGAGTCAAGGGGTGGGATCTTCCCTTCGCTGCAGCAGGGTTTTACTTCCAGATCTGCTCTCGCCTCAGGTGCTTGTCACTCTTGTCCCTGTCACTGAGAAAACAAGGGGGTATTCAGGAGGTGTAACACCCTGGATGAGTCTCCACTCACAGTGGAGCTAGGAGCGAGGATCTAGCCATGGCTCTCCTAATCCATCCTGTTACTCACCCCAGCATCCTTTTACAGAGCTACGTGCTTTTTTTGTACCAGTGCCCAGTGGCATTAGCTGTGTTTTTCCTTTGCTTGCCATACACGGCGTCTTTCTGTCTCCATCCAGCCAGGTCTCCTCCGGGAGGGGAGGAAGACTCTGGATGTTACCAACTGCATTAGAACCAGCAGGTTTGCAGTCACCTCCTCATTTCATGAAGCGTTTTTTATTGCATTTTAGATGCCAGATTAGACTGGAGAATCATGTAAATGTGCAAGTGTTAAACGTTCCTGTGCCATGCTTGCTGAAAAGCAGCAAACCAGTAATAATTTTAAAACCAAAGTGCTGGTGGAGGGTGTTGAAGCTGTGCCAGGAATGTTCTCCAGTTGCACCTTAATGGCTGTGGGTTTGTAGGAGGCAGTCTAGCAATACTGAAGGTGTTAGTCCTGTGGGAGGGTTTGCCTCCCTTGTGTTTGCAGAAAGGGACACTAATTTTTTCATCCTCCTACCTGTTTGAGTTCTGGGCTTTACTTCCTTTTAAGAGTGCCTGAACAGTGCAGCTGAGAGTCTGCTCTGCTGCAGCTTGAGGTTTGATTTTTATTTTTGTTGCCAGAAGCTGGTCTTGTCAAACCAGAGTCCTGCAGCTTTTGTCTCATTTGCTGCTTGTACACTGACTTCCGTGGCAGCATTGCCCATTAGCTGTGTTCCTGTGTCACTTGGGAAGAAAACCTTGGACTTGAACACACATGGCTTGTGCTAAAAGTGTAGCACAATGCATGCTTAAACAAAGGCAGAAAATATGGACTCTGATAGTTGTAGTGTCAGGATTTTGCTGGTGGAGTGCATTGTTCCTATGGAAATTGCAGTCAGAGTTGCACAATTCATTTGTAAATCTCTACCAACAAAGAAAGACTTGACTTGGACAATAGTAATGTATCTTACTTTGGCAAAGTCTATTTTTCTTTGCTTGAACGTAATATCCTATTACTGTTACACTAACTCACGTGAGTCCTACTATTATTCTTGCATCTTCCATTCTGGGACTTCACATGAGTGCCAAATACTTTTTGCTTCCTCTAATAACCCTCTCTATTGTTTCTCAGAGAGGTCTGTCAGTTTTATTGAGCTGCAGTCACAGACTCTCAGTCTGCTGACTCCTGCAGCTGAAGACAGCTGTTCTGAATGGAGAATGCACACAGATGTTTGATCATCATACAGATATACCTATATCTGAAGTTAAGTCGATATAAAATGACTTACTCCCCTGTCTTGATGGGGGGATCCTTTTGTGACATTCTTGTCAGATTTTAAATGAGTATTTGGAAGCTTTTTAGATATTTAACTTACAGGTAGGCATTCTTCTGTGTGGCAGATAATGAAATGGTCTTGTTGATGAAGTTGGTATAAATATGTATTTCAAGGGTCCTAGAGGGGGAGACAAGTTTCTTTTCTTTTTAGGAATTCTAAACTTTTAGTTAAGCACTCTTGCAACAAAACAAAAGTCCAGAAAACCTGCCGTGTGTCCTAAGAGCTCATAGATCTGTTGCAGTTCATAAACTCGGAGGCCATGAACTAATACTGTTCACTCTTCGTGGTGTTGTACATTTTGCAGAAGGCGTTTTATCTCCCAGCGCTGCTCTCTAGACTTTTTAGAAGACATAGTGGAATATGCCAGTGTACGAAGGTACTTTTTTTCAAAAGCAGCATTAACCTCAACTCGTTGCATGCAGTCCTCTCCTCCCTCCACCCTCTTCCACGCCAATATCTGAGGTCCTGCATGCTAGTGCTGCCATCTGATCATACAACTGGCATGAACTTTTCTCAGAATACTTAACAGATTTGGCTTTTTTGTTTGTTTCTCTTTTTATCGTTGCAGAACCAAGCATATATCTGGGTCTCCGAGACACAAAAGTTTGAAGAAGATGCACTTCATCAAGAACATGAGGCAGTATGACACCAAGAACAGCAGGTAACTTCTGGAGATGGGGGTTCCCCCTGTATTTGTGTGCAGTAGGAAGCAGCCTCCACTTCCATGCAGTAAGGCATTTAATCTCAGTGGGAATTAGAGGATGCCCCTGGGGCCTTGTTAGTTTATCCAGACTTCTGTCAAAGGCAGTAGGTGCTCATATCTGCTACGTTTGCAGCAATACACTGATGCTTCTGCCATCCAACTCTAAGGTTAAATCATTCTCTCTTTCCATCTCTCACTCTTCCTATTTCTCTCACTTTCCTTATCTCTGGCACATAGAGGTCAGAGCTGAGGAGGATTTAAGGAGAATGACTTGGTTTAGCCAAATTCTTGCCTTATAGTTGCTGAGCAGAAGAGAAAGGGGAGGCTGCATCTATGTTTATTATTAAGAGAAGTGTGAGAGGTTTCATCTAAATGTAGAATATTATCTACATCTTGTCACAAGGTTTATGTAAAAATTACATACATACAGATACATATTTAAGAACTAGGGTCTCCTTTGAGAAGCTCCCAAGGTGATGGCAGGTCCTAAATGCTGGGGTTTGATAGAGAGCCCCAAGGACCTGCAGGGTCAGTGTGAAACCTCAGCTCTTCTGCTGCTTTCTGAAAACATTAAATACTCGCAGAGCAAGATAAGAAGGGCCTTGTGTTAATATCCCATAAAAAGCTGCTTGGTAAGTTCTGGATCTTAATTCATATCCTGATCTTTCTCCATCTGCTTACAGGATAGTGTTAATCTGTGCTAAACGAACACTGTGCGTGGCGTTTTCTATCCTACCTTACGGGGAGGGGTTACGGATCAGGTGAGTCTCTTCAGCTGCTTTGTGAAATGTCTGTTCTGTTGTTTCAAAAGATCTTTTGAAATGAGTGTGGTTGGTGTAAGTCTCTTGTTTTGAAGCAAGTGAACCTATTTAACCTGCCATTCATGTGTAAGGACAAGAGCCTTCTGTCAGAGCAGTAAAATCAGACACTGCCACAGTGTCAAAGTGTTCATTCAAACTCCAAGAGAAAAACAGTGGAAAAGGTAGACTTGTCTTCCAATGTTTATTCACATTTTAAAGTACTTGAGTCCTGTGAAATCTCTGCAATCAGCTTTGAACAGATAATATGATTGGCTGCTGTGTAGGTTTTCTGTACTCCTAACGAGGTCAGAAATCAACTGTCTTTAGAGCCACAAACAATGGTGTCAGCAAAAAAGCACAGGGAGTTTCACAGAAGGGTGCTGCTGCTTTCACTGGAAATCTTCAAGGTTTTATAGTGAATTTACACCTAAATAAGTTAAAGATGCTCTTCTGTTTCTCAGCTTTAAGCCATGAATGTCACTGTTTCCAGCCTAAGAAAAGCAGAAACAGTTTGGACTGATTCAAACTGCTTTTAGTGTTTGGACTACATTTTTGTATACAACTGTCAGTGTGATCATTTATGAGAAACAAAACCCACAGACTGGATTTCCCTGCATCTTTCCTCAGTCCCTTGTGAAGTTTAAGTCTATTCTGTGAAGGTCTGTTATCTACAAATATACCATAGAAAACACTAATTCTGTTCTAATGCAATTCTGGTAAAACAATTGTGTTGTCACTTCTGTCCTGTCCGTAACTTATGGACGAAGGAAACGGATGCTTAGTGGCGGGAATTGTATTGTATGCAAATACATGCCATAAAAATAGTTGATGGGAAAATATTCTCCCACATAATAGAAAGGCAGCAAGGTCACTGGAGCTATTTCAGAGCAGTTCTGAGCACTGTGCTGTTCTGCTTGCAAGCTGGCAAGGCAGTTCTTCACCTGAAAGCTGGGGGTTTGTATTGGAATATTGGTGACAAAGCCACGTGCTGCCATCGCTGACAGAGAGATCTGCAGCTTCATTCTTAACTTGAGCTTGTGTGCAAAATTGCACTTGAAAGGCAAGTTTCTAATCCTAGAAAACAAGTAATGTAAATCATGTTTGCTATTAGGTGTTTGAGCATTAGAGGGTTGGGAATGCTGTGGTCTTGTGCAGAAAGACCATATCAGTTTCCTTTTGAGGGGTAGATTGGTACAGTTTTGTGTTAAACTGAGATGAGATCTGCTTCTTTGGTCTTGAGCATCTCCACATTTTGAAAAGAGTAGTTAAACACTAATGGTTTCCTGGAGGTAGCATTGAGGAGTTGGCTTGTTCCTACACAAGAGAACTCTGACCTGGTGGCGTTGGTTGGTGTTTACCATGGGAAGCTGGGCTTGCATTTTGTCATAGTGCTCTTTCTTACCTGCGTTTAGTGATCTGAAAATGGAAGGACAGAAGCAGCGACATCCTTCTGGGGGAGTTTCAGTATCTACTGAGATGGTGCTTGGACTGGAAGGAGTAGAGCTGGGTGCTGATGGCAAGGTAAGGACATTTATTTTTTCACCCCAGGACCAATTCATGCTGGGACAAATCAATTTATGCAGTGCTTTGCTATCCATTACGTGAGAGCTGTGGCTTTTGAGAGCAGTGGAAGTTTTAGACCCATAGTTTGAAATTGTGGCTTGTGATAATGCTTCTTCTGAGGAGGCTGTTGAAGCTTGTGATCACTTCTGCTTCTGTTTCTGGAGAATTGACTTTGCTATCTGAGGCAACATGTGAGTGAAGTTTTGATAGAAATATGGATGAAATTCATACTGCTTTAGTTAAATTTATACTTCCATAATTTTACTCATGTGATTCTCGCCTTTTCTTTGCCACCCCACCAAATCTTCTACAACACTTCACTTTAACGTTGTGGAAACAAGGCATGCCTCATCCAACTTTTCCCTTCCTCCTCTTGCACAGTTCCAAGCACCCCACTCCCAAATCCAGACTCTAGGGGACTCTGATTTGGAAAATCCTAGATGTCTGGAAATAAGCTTTTCAGTAAATTTCCCCCCATAACTACTACAGCTTTCTCTTCTTTAAGGTTGTGTCCTATGCAAAATTCTTGTACCCGACCAATGCCCTGGTTGTTCGCAAAGCCGACGCCTACGGTGCTGTTCCCCCCTGTCGAGCCAGTGCTCCCCGGAGTCTTCCCGGATCAAGATACAAACCTGTGACAGCAAAAACGATACCAGCAGGGACAGACATTGGTAAGGACAGGAGCCAGCTCTGTCATCACTTGTGCACGCAGCAGAAAAGGCAGAGATTTGTCTGAGATGACTGCAGTGGTCAGTGTGCTGTTGGGATGGAGGTGCTGCAGCTCATTAGTACGCTCATTAGTGGAAATGATGAGCCTTAGGACTGAGGCTTCCACAAACTCCTTACATCCTCCATATATCTGGCCTAGTTCTGTTTATGCCATTCAAGAGGCACAAAGCTTTTCCTTGGGAATGTGAAGTTTTATATTACTCACCAAGAAACATCTGGAGTACGTGGATCCAGGTGGTTCTCCCTGCCTTCCAGCACAGTAACAATGCATAAGCCAGAGTTTGTGCCAGGAATCCCTTCTCTTGTGTAAAAGAGCAAACCCGACAACTCTGCTGTCTGTTGGACTATAGGCAAAAGAATTCAGTCTTGAGCAGAGTTTTTCTAGGTATATTTGTAGATGCAAACTCAGATTGTACTAAATCTAAAATGGTGTGTCAGGCATGTGGTGGAGGAAGAGTTTGTGTGATTTATTTAATCATTTTAATTTGTGACTGGTGCATTTCTGAAAAGCAAAAGTGTGCCTGTAACTGCAATTTGCCTGTACTGTGATATCTGCCAACACTTAATGTTTGCTATTTGAAAACTCTTTTTAAAAGGAAACAGGGAGTTTAAAGCTCTTTATCTGGTGACCCAATGTGCTTTCCACATTCCCTCAGGAAGTGAAGCTGGAGAAGCTGCAGAGTATGATCCAAATCTTCTGGATGATCCTCAGTGGCCCTGTGGAAAACATAAACGTGTTCTCATCTTTGCCTCTTACATGGTGAGTGCCTGGCACACCTGAACAGAGGAGAGACTCCCTGACAGATCCTCCTATAAAGAGCTTCCTTGAGGAAAAAAACGTCCTCTAGGAAGAAAAAGTTGTGGCTTTTCGGATAACTGATCAGGAAAAATACCAACAGTTGAGTTTTTACAGTGAGCTTGTCAAAGGCCAACCTGACACCTGTTGTCATCATCAACCATCATGTTGTCATTTACTTCTTGTAACCATTTGCTTACTATTTTTTTTAAGACTTTGTGGCTGGGATTCAACTTTGGGACATTTCAGAAATGTTAAATTGTGAATAATAAAACTCAAGTTTGCCTTTGCATTAGTGTTTTTGGAAGACTTGTTTGGCTGTCAGTCCTGTTCACAAGGCAAATGATAAATTTTGCTTCTTGCATTTCAGACTACAGTCATAGAGTATGTGAAACCCTCGGACCTTAAAAAGGATATGAATGAAACCTTTAGAGAGAAGTTTCCTCATATCAAGTTGACACTGAGCAAAATTAGGAGGTAAGAAATAAGCCTTGAATAATGAGAACATCATCCACACTTGTACTTGTACGGAGCAAATACTACATCTATTAATAGCATATATGATTAAACACTAATCTCCTGTTGTCAGCTGAGCTGACTCTAGGATGACAGCCCTGTATTGGAATGTTTAGGATGCTGAGAAAGGGTAACAGTTGGTTTTCAAAGTTCCACCTAAAGGGTTTTGTTTCACCAACTGTGGTGTGCTAACACTAGGAGACAATTAACAGTGGAGCAGCATTAGCTTTGAATCAAACACTTGTAACCTGATTGCTTGGCTGCAGTGCAATCCCACTCCAGAGGGACTGCCTTTCTGGGCCCTCTGGCTATTTTTGCCTTTCAATTACCAGACTCACTGATGACCACAGACTCTAACAAGACTGTAGGATAAAGAGTGTTAGATCTGGGGAGAGTTGGTAAAGAAAAGCTTTTTATGGAGGCCACACAGAATTTCTCATCCTTGAGTAAATGCGTCTGATCACTCCTCAGCAAGATGCACTCTTGCACCTTCAGAGAGCTGTAATCTTGCTGGTGTTGCAGGGAGATTAATGCAATCAGAGCCTGCTGAAATAGCCAGCTTAAACACGATTCTGCTGACTCACCAGGGCCAGTGTAGCTCGGCTGCAGGGGAAGGTTTGCTTGGGCCGTCTGTTCTGCCAGAGTCCTGCATGCTCCTGTTTGCAGCAGTTCAGAGCAGTGTGTTCATGCAGAGATCATGCAGGTGCAGCCTGGATGGCAGCCCTGAGGGGTACCATCCACCTCCAAGCCTGCCTGAATGCTGAGGTGAAGGGCTGGCTGTGTGGGAAGTGTGGAAAGCAGGCTGCCTTCCCCCTCACACCTGGCTCTTACCCACAGTGTGTACTAGACAGGTCTCTACACAGCAGCTGCTGTCATCTGCAGGGCTCTGATGTGGTTTTCTGTAGGTCAGGGTGGTTCACTCTTATGATATGAATCACAAACCAGTTTGGGAGCCCAGAAGGAATCCTACAGCAATAGCCTGTGTGTCAGTGAGAGAGCTAAGCTCTGGTGTTTATGGGCAGATGAGGAATTGTTCTACCACAGTGGATGTTGTCAGCCAGGTGAAATCAGTTTGTGCATCAGCACCAGCTTGCTGCCAGCTGGGCTTTTCCACTCTAGGATAATACTTGTCATGGTTTTCCAAAGAGGAGTATTGCCCATATGCGCCTCTGAGTTGCTGTGCTGCAGCATTTCTACAGCATTTAATAAAATCTGTCATGTCTGGGGGGGTGTCTTTTCTCCTACTCCCAGTTTAAAGAGAGAGATGAGAAACCTGAGTGAGGAGTGCAGTCTGGAGCCGGTGACTGTCTCCATGGCTTACGTTTACTTTGAGAAGCTCGTCCTCCAAGGCAAACTCAACAAACAGAACCGCAAACTGTGTGCTGGTGCTTGCGTTCTGCTCGCAGCCAAGATCAGCAGTGACCTCAGGAAACACGAAGTTAAACACCTAATAGATGTAAGTACTATGAGCCTTGTTCCAGCTGTTGCCAGAACCTCCTCCCTAGCTCATAGGCAAAGATTAAATGCAAGATTTTCAGTGGCACGTGCTTGCATGGAAGACCAGCTCTTTCAGCCAGTTTTATGTCTCATTAGGGCTCTTCCTCGCTTTATTTTTTTAATTCATTAAAACTATCTGCCTGGTGCAGGCTAGTGTCTTACTGATCCTACAGTGAAGTTATTTTTGCACTTGCATATGTTTGCCGGAGAAGCAGTAACTTGTGTGGGTGTCACAGCTGAGCTGATAAGCTGGTTTACTTCTCTGATCTCTGGCAAGACGTTTTGATTCTGAAGATACACCTCAGGCCGTGCATCACTGACTTAATGTGACAATGCCTTGAAATCACCTGGATTAACTGATTCTTTCTCCCCTCCTTTGTTTTGTTTTGTTACCACTGTCATAGAAACTAGAAGAGAGATTCAGATTCAACAGAAGGGATCTCATCGGTTTCGAATTCACCGTCCTTGTAGCTTTGGAACTGGCTCTGTATCTCCCTGAAAACCAAGTTTTACCTCATTACAGACGGCTCACACAACAATCTTAACCAAAGCTCCGTCCCAGCCGGCATCCAGCCGTGCTGGGATCACATCCCGGGATGCTGCTGGTGGAGGTGCCACTGGCTGCAGCTCGTTGGGAAGGCTGCAGGGTGTTGGGAACTGTCGAGGTCTATGGACACAGATGCCAAGTCTGGGGGATGGTACGAGAAGAGTTATTGAACTTTTGCTTTCTTTTGGACATTTAAAGCACAAATATCCACCAGTCAGCTGTCATGGCTGCTTATTATTCCTTATTTATCTTCCTGGTTTTACTGAAACTGTTCTTCCCGATGAAGAATACTATGGTATTGGTTCTTTTTCTTCTGTTTTGTTTTAAACTTTTATTTGTATTCCTTGAAACTGAAGGAACATCACTTCCATTCCAGTGCACCATAAAGTTCAGATGTTTCTAAGAACCTTCTCACATTTTTACATTAATGAAATGCATACTTTATTTTTTTAAAGATGTGCCTAAAACTGGCTGGTCTGGTACCAGTGCTTTTTAAGTTAGTTCTGTTATTTAGTGGGGAATCCCAAATTTGTATAGCCATTTATTCTTTACCTGCATTGGCCTTGCTTACAAGGAAAACAATTCCAGTATATCTGCACTAATAATATACAGGGCATCTATTCCATGATCTATAAGTAGCAAGATTGAAATTACTCCATTTCAATTTATTTACTATAAATACCTTTAAAATATACATTTTACTTAAGAAGGAAAAGTGGTTTGAAAACCTGTCATGAAGTACCACGCATTGAGTAAGGTAGCTGGGAAATGATTCCCATCCTAATTCACTCTTGAGTGGAAGATGAGCACTTGACTAAGAGCAGTTTGCTGTCAAATGTTTTATTTAAGGGTTTTATTTGTTTCACTGTTCCATACTCTGAAATAAGCACCTTTTTTAGGATGACTGTATTATATATGGTCTTATCTGAGCAAATATGAAGCCAGTAGAGTTACTGCTGCCAAAGGAAGCCAATGGAACAAAGCATGCTCAGTATTTAAAATGCTACTTTTTTACTCTCTGTTCTTCCAAGCGTTGCATCACTGTGATGGTCCTCATAAAACTGGCATTTCTTGCACATCTGAGCAGCCACTACTGGCTGGTGCCCAGCAGCACTCTGGTGCATACACAGAGCTTAAATAACTCCTCTGCCCATTGGCTATTCCTTCCTTTATTTTTACAGTATCCAGGTTGGGAATGAATTCTTGATTATATGTGGAACCTTCTGTGGTATTGGCTCTTGGATTTATTTTCTGAAGCAATATTATGATACAAGTTACTGGGTCCGTTTGCAAGGAACAAAACTGATACTTGGTTATTCCGGCTGAGAAATTTGTCATGTAAGTTTGACTCATGAAATACCAGACCTCATGCTGAGGTCAGGGACTTGCTATCCAATATGTAAAGTAATGTAAATTCCTGTTCCTTGTGTTAAATATTGGTCGTAGCCAAAACCAAAGCTGAACTTTGCTCTTCAGCTGTGTTTTGTCTGAAGCTAATTTGGCTTCATTAGAATTGCAGCAAACTTTACCAGAGCCCCTTCCTCTTTGAGTGGGGCTCCAAGTGTATTTTTCATATATAATAATTACAGTGACTTATCAAATCTTTTGTAACTGTGTTCAGCTGTATGTAGCTTCAAATTATTCGTGTAAAATTTAATATGCTTGTGATTTCTCTAACACAGAAGGACTTTCCAGTCTCCAGAAGCAAGATGGTAGCTAATAGCTTAGACAATAAGCTTGCCAGTTATCTTCCAAAAGGTTTAAAAAGATTGCCTACTAGTTAAACTTTCTACTGAATATAACTGTCCTTGCATGCAGAAGTAGTGATGTACTAAACATCTAATATGTAATGAGCCTCCAAATTAGCAAACAGTGGTGCAGACAGCTGAGGTGGTCCACCACTTCCCAAGGCATTGTGGAGGGGACAGAGGTACAACAGAGCAAAGAAATTTCTCACAGAACAGCTTGATGAGTATGAATGAAATCTGAACGTATCTTTCTCTGGGAACTTCTTTATTTAGCGTATAAAGAGTTTTCTGTAACAAAATTAACTTTCCTTTCTCACCATCTAAGGGAACAAAACGCACTTTGGTTTGCAACACTTTGCAGTCTCTATTCAGTGGAAGTTTGTCTAGTTCAAGTGGCCATTCGGGCTGTAATTACATTCCCAGAATCTGCGGGTTTACGTCATAAAACCGGCAAGCTTTTGTTTTCTTCCAGGAGAACAAATTGGGATAAAGGAGCTTTAAATTACAGAATGCTGAATGTTGTCTAATAGTTATTCTAGAACTTGGCTTGGGCACGCACTCGACTTCGGAAGCTGCTGGGAGCACGGGCCAAGGATGGCGCAGGGCAGCGAGGGCTGTGCCAGCCTTGTGTGGCAGAGCTCGGGGCGATGCCCACGGGGTACCTCGTGTGTCCGTGCAGGAACAGCCCTTCTGCCGGGATCCAGCCCCGCCTCCGCCTGCTCTGCCTGCTGGTTTTCCCGTTTCCAGAGCGCAGCTTGCAGCCCCGAGTGGGAATCTCTCTCTTTTCACCTAAAAGCTGCCACCGTGTGGCAAAGGACTATCAGTACCTTGTCTGCTCACAAACTCAGCGCGGGACCCAGACCCAGATCTGCCGGTTTACGTTTGCACAGCCAAACTCCTCTTGCTCTGAAGAGAAACAGGTTTACACCGAGGGGGGGTCTGGTGCTTCCTGAAGGTGCTGCTGGGGTGGCTCAGCACGGGGAACTCTCTTGAGAAGAACTTGTACATTTTCCTGTAAACAAAAACTCCTCTGGTTTTGTCATACTCCATTATCTAAAAGTCTGAGTTGTAGCCTGTTTTGGTTTCTTTTCTTTTTCTGTGAAATTAAGATGCTGTGAAATAAAACCTGTTTTGGTACACGGTTTGTAACCAAATGTTTCATTTTGGAATAACAGAATGGGTGGTGTTGGAAGGGCCCCCTGGAGGTTACCTAGTGTGACCTTGTGGCTAAGGCACGTCGCCTGAAGCAGGTGACACAGGAATGTGTCTAGGTGGGTTTGGAATGTCACCAGAGATGGAGACTCTCCGCTGTCCCTGGGCAGCTGTTCCAGTGATCTGCCACCCTTAATGGAAAATTTTTCCTCACGTTCAGGTGGGATTTTTTGTGTTTCAGTTTGTGGCCATTTCTCCTTGTCCTGTCACTGGGCCCCACTGAAAAGAGTCTGGCAACGTTTTCTGGCACCCCATGGAGGTATTTGTACGGATTGAGGACATCCCCTCTGTTTTTTCCAGACTAAGCAGGCCCAGCTCCTCCACAGTCTCTCCTCCTAACAGAGATGGTCCAGACCCCTCATCATCGTTGGGGCCTCCCCTGGGCCCTCTGCAGTAGCTCGGAATGGTCTTTCGGGTTTCTGTGAGGGCTCCGGGCTGGTGTGGTCATAGAATCACAGAAGGGTTCAGGAGGGAAGGGACGGCCGGAGATCATCCAGCCCACCCCAGCTGCCGGGGGAGCGTCAGCCGGAGCAGGTGCCACGGAAGGCGGCCAGGTGCGTTTGGCATGGCCCCTGGGCGGCCCGCTCAGGTGTGCGGCGCTGTGACCCTCCCTGACGAGGGCTGTCCCTCAAGGGGGGAAACGACCCCGCCCGGTAAGGGACAGGCCTGGCCCATCCCCGCTGCCCGGCGGGGCGGGCGGAGCCGGGGCGCGGGTGGGACCGTGCGGGGCGAGACCGCGGCCGCGCGGGAAGCGCTCCCGGGCCTGTGACGTAGTTCCGCGTCCGGCCCCCCC
>VWPU01001585.1:0-12715 GCA_013398955.1 Callaeas wilsoni | reverse complement strand
CCTGAGCAGCCCAGCGCTGGGCACAGCCCTGGCGATCGCAGAGCTGGCACATCCCTGGTGATCCCGGAGCTGGCACAGCAGTGCTGATCCCAGAGCTGGCACATCAGTGACGATCCCACAGCTGGCACATCCCTGGTGATCCCAGAGCTGGCACATCCCTGGTGATGCCGGAGCTGGCACCCCCTCCCGGTGGAGCAGGGCCGCCTGTCAGCCCTGGGATGGCACAGTCCCACCCTGGGTGCGGGTGGGAAGGGACCTGCGGCTGTGCCCTTGTCCCTGCCTGCCCAGGAGGGGCTGCAGCCACACGAGACCCTGTGGGTGTCTGGCCCCTCCTGGCTCTGCCCGGGGGAGGGAGCAGCGTCTCCCCGTCGTGGGAGCCCTGGGAGCATGGGCTCGGCTCCAGGGAACGCTCCTGAAGGGCCCGCAGCGTTCCCAGCTCCCGGGCCTTGGGCGCTCTCCAGTCGCCTTGCCCTGTTTGGGATATCCGTGCTCCGTGCAGCAGGAAAATGTTCTCATTCCTGGAAGGCAGCTCCTACAAATGAAACAACTAATGGAAACTAATGGCAATGGAGCCTAATAGAATTTTCTTAATTTTATCATAAAGTGTTTATTGAAGATTGCTTGATTTCCATGACAAACCCATTTGCACTGTAACTCAACCCTCCTCACACTGTTACTCATCTGCAAAGGAGGCTTTATCTAAATTGGAGATGGAGAACTCTCCCTGCAGACTGAGGTTAGACATGCTCGCTAAGTTTATAAAATAAATTAGCTCAGCCTTGTCTGTGTTCTACAGATATTGAGCTGATATTTTTAATTGCTGCCACGTAAACTAGTTTTCTTTACAAATTAAAATTATGAGTAGGTTATTATTTCCAGGGTGGTTTTCAATGCTTAGATAATATTACAATAAATCAGTTTGATATGATTTTTTTTTCCAGATTACACTTGAATATGTCTTCCTTATCAACACGATATAAATCTGTAGTGGCCGTTTGGACCTTGGCACTGAACACAGAAAGTTTGTCCATGGTTTGGACTTTCTGGTGAAGAAGAATAATATATGGATTAAAATTAGCTAAAGAACCTCTTAACCTAATTACACTCCAGTCTGCAAGAGAGAAACTTGAGGCTTCAGGAGGTTTCAGAGGAAGGGCACAGCCAGAAGTAAGTAAAGTGTGTCAAAACATGCAAAGGAAACCATGAAAAAACCCCAGGCATTAACAAAACCAACCACTCTGCCTTGCCAGCTCTAAGCCTACACAGAGCGGGGTCAGATCATGCCCTAAATTACACAGGATGGGGGAAAAAATCTGGACAGCAGGAGACAAAGTGAAGAAATGCAGAAGGAAGTAGAGAGACTTTACTGGACTTTAGGATGTGGTGTGTTATTTTTAAAGTGGTGTTAGAATCTGATTTTGATAAGCTATCAGAATTATAGGTAAGTTTTTAAACATTTGGCACTGTTTGTTTTCACCCCTCCCAGCAGGGGATGTTGAGAAGTTACTGAGGAACATTTAAGGCTCAGAATCGAGGCGTCACAGAACCATCAAGGTGTAAAATCCCCTCTAAGGCCCGTGAGTCCAAACGCTCCCTGCACGGGGACAGTGGCAGCACAGCTCCTTCGGGCTGCACAGAGCCCTTGGGCTGGGAAGGGACCTGTGCAGGTCATCCAGACCCAAGGCAGGGTCACCTGGAGCAGGTGACACAGGAGCATCTGGGGTTGGGATGTCCCCAGGGAGGGAACTCTGCCCCGCCCCAGGCAGCTGGTCCAGGGCGCTGCCACCCTCAGGGCAGAGAAGTTCTTACTCGTGCTGGGGTGGAACTTGTTGTGTTTCAGCTTATGGCCCCAAAGTCCTTGGAGTGTCGGGATTTGTCCATTTTAAAGCCAGAGTGACTGGAATTGTTGCGTTTCCTGCCATGCTGGAGTGCAGCCCCAGTGCCCACAGCAGTTTCGTGTGTTCCTAGAGGGGACTCTTGTTTTCCCTCCCTGCAGCACAGCTCATTTTCCCGAAGCCCAGGTAGCATGGGAAAAAAAGGTGATTTGTATTTAATGAAAATGATTTGGAATTGGATAACACCGTCACTGATGTGAAGGTCATAAACCCCAGCACATTGAACTGCAGCTCTGGGTGCTCTCTAACATCCCGAGAATGCAATTCACTTGTGAAGGGTCTGAGGACTGCAAACCTTTCCTTCACCCGGGGGAGAAACAAGGAGCGAGGGGCTCACAGGGCCGACTGGGAGTGCTGTTTCCGTGCACCGCTTCTCGGCGGGCTGCGGTTGTTCACCAGGCACCGGCGTTTATCCCGATCCCAGTGCTTCCTTCTCCGCGGAACGGACGCGATGGGGGAGTGAGGACGAGGGGAACCACAAGCGTGGCCGGAATAAATGTTCGTAATGGGGCCGTCCGCAGCAGGCGCAGCACCAGCCTTGGGCGCAGCGCAGTGAGGCGGACGCTGACCGCGTCGCGCGGCGTCTGCCGGGCATTGCCAGGCGGCTCCGTCCCGGTTTGCCCGGACATGGCTTGGCCCAGCACGTCCGAGCAGGGCTGGCAGCCTGGCAAGTCCGCTGCTCTTACTGGTCCCAGTGACATTTCACCTTCCTCCAGCACCAGCAGGGGCTGATGTTTGTGTGTGCAGCAACATGGGTGTGCACAGATATCCAAACGGACCTGACTTTAGAGCCTGGGGCTCCTGAACGGCTCCTGAAACCCTTGTTTATAACCATTTTCCTGGAAAGCCTCAGGGATATTTATAAATATTCTGTACTCTTTGGGCAGCTCTAGTGCAGGGAGCCGGCCATGAGCAGAGGCTTTGTGCAATGTTATCACACATTTTTTTATTCTTACTGGAAACCAAGGAATGTTTTTACTCTCTGACTGCAATTACATCATAGGATTTCTCTGTTCCGAGTCCTGCACTCCCAGTTTGCCAAAGGTATTCCTGTCTGAGCACTTTGCCCGGGACACTGCGGCTGACTGGTCCCAGCAGTCATGGGTGACTGGAGAAGCTGGGCAGCCAGGAGAGGGGAGAGCCTCACACCTGCTGCCAGGTGAGCCTGAAGGGGCAGAGTGAGGGCTGCCCGAAGCAGGATTTGCCCTGGAGGAGGTTAGAGAGGAGGATGGAGCACCCAGCCCCTTCCTAGAAAAGCCAGAGCAGGTGAGTGGGAGCCCAAGAGCCCCTGAGCCCTGGGACATCACCTGGCCACCGGCTCAGCTGGGGATGGAGGAGTGCAGGAAGTGTCTTCTCCTGGCTGTCATTTCCATCTTGCACTCTGTGCTTCTTCAAAATAAGCAGTCAAAAACCCACTGTTCTTGTCAGATTAAAACTGAATATTCTACAAGACCAGAAGATTTTTCATTCTTCCCTCTAACCCCAGGTGAAATTTCAGGGAAATAAAAATTCATGAAACCCAGTAATTTTTACACTGTGCTTTCTGAGAGTAAATCACTCTGTCAGAGGTCCAGAGCTGCCCCGTGGGGAATGGCTGGGCAGGGAGGACAAACACACAGAATCCCAGGATCCCAGAGCCCCAGAATCCCGGAATCGTGGAGGTTGGAAAAGTCCTCTGAGATCATAGAGCCCAAGCTGTGCCCGATGCCCACCTTGTCCCCAGCCCAGAGCTCTGAGTGCCACATCCAGGCCTTCCTGGGACACCTCCGGGGAGGGGGACTCCAAACCTCCCCGGGCACCTCCACCACATCCAGGGGTCGGATTTTTCCTGCAGTAATGAGCTGGGAAGTGTTCTCCAATGCTGCACCGTTGCAAAGGCCAGGTGGGAGGGGCAGGGGGGAAGGAGCAGGCTCCAGGTGCCCGGGTGAGAAGTGGGAGCAGCAGGTCAGTCCCCAGACAGGAGCTGGGGCTGCTGCACCGGTCCCACTCTCTAAATCCTGAAAGGAAAGCTGGCAGTGACAGCTCTGCCGCAGAGCAGCATGAACGGCCCCGGTGATGGGGATTCCTCCTGAGCAGCCTGTCGGAGTTCTGTAAATCCAGATGAGATAACCAGCTCCTGGCTGGTTCTGCCTGCCAGAAACCTGTGACCCAGTTGGAAATTACCCAAACCAGATCTATCCACGGCAGAGGAGCAGGGACTGTGCTCGCCCTCACCCTGCAGGGTGACACTGGACAGCAGAGGTTGGGTTCGGTGGTCTCAGAGGTCTTTCCGACCTTAATGATTCCCTGATTCTGTGATTAGGTGCAGAAGTGCTGTGAAGCCAGCTGGACTCCAGCCTGGCAAAAGGGATGCTACGGCACAATGTAAGGAATTCCCAGCTCCCTGGGAAGGAGCGCAGCTCCAGGTGAGAGCCGCAGCTCCCGGCTGGTGATCCCTGTGCAAGGGCAGGAGGGCACGGGGGTCTGCAGGGCAGGGGCTGTTTGTCACCGATTTCTGTGTTTCCCTGCAAACTGTGCTGGCAGTAACTCTCCTGAATCCCAGCCTGTCATTTCTGGGGTGATGGAAGCAAGTGTTCCCACAGGCTGGTGTGAAACAGAACAGGGCATCTCGCCTGCTCAGGGCTGAGCTGCATCACCTCTGCGGGCACCTCCGGCCCTGCAGCAGGGCAAAGGCGCGCGATAAATCCATCTGAGCAGTCCCACAGGGCAGATCCTGCCGTAAAGCTGCATGACTGATACCCCTTTGGGGGAAAACCAGCATCAATCCTCGTCTGCCCCCGAGCAGGCTGAGAATTGGACAATTCATTTGGCTGATGTATTTGCATTGGTGTTGTGTTCTGGCCTCTGTGCTACAGGGCCCCGAGGTGTCACAGAGACCTGGACTGCCTGAGCTGCTCTTGGTGCTGGGGACAGCAGCTCTGACAGCCTGGGCTGGTGGCAGGTGTCCCTGCCCAGGGAAGGGGTTGGAATGAGATGGGCTGGAGAGCCCCTTCCAACCCAAAGCGTTCTGGGGTTCTGAGCAGCCACTCCCAGGAAACGTTTGCACCCTTTGATTTATCCCCTCTCCATTAACTCCGGGCAGCTCCTGCCCCTCCCAGACAGTGAAGGAGACCTTCCAGGGTGATTTACACCCTCTGGCCTGAGCCTCACCCTCGCGGTGGCTCCCTGGCTCACAGAGCTCTCAGCTGGGAAGGGCTGAGGCCCTGCCGGGAAGAGGAGGCTCCCAGGAAACCTGAGGAGCAGCAAACTGTCCCCGAGCATCAGTGGTGCTGCACTCCCACAGCCGCATCCTTCCGGAGATATCCATTCCGGATGTGGCCACCCGACACTCCTGCCACCTCTCCAAGGTCAGCGAATCCTTCCCGATGAGCTGGGGGCCAAACATCACCCCCAGCTCATCAGCAGATCTGATTCCAGCAGTGCCAGGCAAAGAGAATTGCAGGAATGACGGAACGATGGGACAGGCACGGCTGGATCCCGGAGCAGCAGGGGGATGTCACTCTCGATGTCACTGCTCGGGTCCTGCTAAAAGCTCACAGCTCAATAAGCACGCAGGTCCTGAGGATCACTAAAACAAACCCCGCTGCACTTCCAAGTGGAAAGGAGGAAGAGCTGTGGCTGGAAAAACAAATGGAAAAGAAAGGAAGACAAAGAGCCCTAAAAACCAGAACTGGGGTTGAAAATCTGTTGGTGTCAACTGGTGCCTTTCCTGCCTTGCTCTTCTGGAGCTGCTTCCACTCTGGAGATTTCCCCCAGGCCAGCCCAGGAAGCTCTGCAGGCCCAGCACTGAGTGAGCTGAGCAAACAGGATTCCCGTGAGCTGAATCTGAGTTAACAGGGAAAAGGTCCAGCAGCTCTGGGGAAACGGTGCAGCTTCTCCAGCTCCTCCTTAGTGTCAGCTGTTTCTGTCCCGCTTTGCTGGGCAGGAAATGGTGCTTGTCCGGGTGGGAAGGGTCAGTGTGGAACAGCTGGGCTGACTGCTACTCCCAGCCACAGCAGCTCCATATTGAAATTAAGAAGTTATGTGGAAAATTAAGAAAGTAATCCTGATTTTTCAGGATGCACATCAGTGCTTTAATTAGGAGGCCTTCGTGCCTCGAGTCACACTGCTCCAAGCCCAGAGCTGGTGCAGGAGGGGCTTCGTGCTCCACAGGAATGGTTCCCTGAGAGCCAACACCTACCCATGCGCAGCCTTTGCTTTTTACTCTGTTGTGAATTGTCCAAATAATTTCTTGGAGGTCAAATAAATGAATGTAGAATGCAACCAGGGCAATTTTCCTCTTAATGGGAAGCAGAGGGGCAGCTCTGGTCTCTGTTCTCTGGGACAGGGACAGGACCCAGGGAAGGGCTGGAGCTGGGCCAGGGGAGGTTTGGGTGGAGATCAGGAAAGGTTCTTCCCCCAGAGGTGCTGGGCACTGCCCAGGCTCCCCAGGGAATGGTCCCGGCCCCGAGGCTGCCGGAGCTCCAGGAGCGTTTGGCCAGCGCTGCCAGGGGTGCCCAGGGTGGGGCTGTTGGGGGGTCTGGGCAGGGACAGGGGCTGGATCAATGACCCTGTGGGTCCCTGCAGCTCAGGACATTCCAGGATTCCATGCCCCCTGTTTTGATGGAATCCCAGCCACGGGCAGCTGCCGTGCTCAGGAGAGAAGCTCTGAAGGCAGCGGGTTTTTACTGCGGCGCTGGGGCAGCCCCTCCCGGGGAAGCAGACTGACGGGAACCCCGGCTCCTGCCGGGGCAAACGGCCCCCGAGCGCCAGCCCGGGGCTGCCTCCGGCTGCTGGCCGGGCTCCTCCTGCCAGAGGAGCTGTTGTGAGCAAGGAAACGCCACACCAGCCTTCCCGACAAGATTTATTCTCTTGATGATAAGCCAAATTAGTTTTGCTGTTCTCTTCCTAATCTGATTGACAGGGCAAATCTGTCGTCTTTCACCCTGGCACCTGGGCTGCACAGGAATGAAAGCAGGAACAGGGGCTGGGTTCTGGCTTCTCTGGCCGGGGGCTCCGGGGGCTGGGATGCTCCCGGCGGGGGCTGGGATGCTCCTGGCAGGGGCTGGGATGCTCCTGACGGGGGCCGGGATGCTCCTGGCAGGGGCTGGGATGCTCCCGGCGGGGACTGGGATGCTCCTGGCAGGGGCTGGGATGCTCCTGGCGGGGACTAAGATGCTCCTGGCGGGGACTGGGATGCTCCCGGCGGGCGCTGCCGTGCCTGGATCCTGGCAGGCTGCAGCACGGAACCGGAACGGCTCCCGAGCCTCCCAGGCGGAATTCCTCGCCTTAGGCTTTTGTGTGGCTGCATCCTGACAAGCTGCCTTCAAATAATTTGATAATTGAAGGTTGTAATTCATGAATCTTAATGTTTACTTGATTTAATTGAGCATTAGTGTTAATTAAAACAAGTCAGTGGCTTCAATCCCAGTTCAAGAGCTTGGTGTGAAGGGGAAAGTGATTCCTGCCTGTGCTCAGATAAATCTCTGTTATGGTAAACAATGGGAATGACATGAATAAATAATGTTTTATTTTGCTCACCCTCACTTCTCTGTTAGTGCCATGGAACAGGGATGTTATCAAACAGATCAGGAGTATGCCGGGCTTTCCTTCACTGAAAAATATTGCAATAAAATAGGAAACATGTTCTCCATCCTTCCTGCTGCCTCTGGAGAAAAGAGAAAATTATTCCTCTTCCAAAAACCACTCTGTTTTTAAAGTACTGAGGATAAATTCTGTAACCTCTTGACTGATCCAACTCGAAGTGAATCCATATTTCCATTGCTACTGATATAAAAGAAAGAAAAACAGCCAGAGGGTCGGCATCCAAGCAGAAATTCCCTTTGAAATTACAGATTTGCCTAAGAACTGCAGGATTTTCTTCCAAAAGTCCAAAACTCTGACTTTCCTTAGTCATTTTTAGGTTTTGCAGCAGACTTCCTCAGCAAGGGGCTCATGCTTAGGAAAGGGAACTGCGTTTCTTACTGAGAAAAGTGACTTTGAACCGAGGGATGGAGGGATGGGGCAGCCACAGCTGCTCTGGGAATTCCATCCCAGCCCCCCCCCCACCCTCCCAGCCAGGAATTCCTGATTCCCAAGCTCCCATCCATCCCTGCCCTCTGGCAGTGGGAAGCCATTCCCTGTGTCCTGTCCCTCCAGCCCTTGTCCCCAGTCCCTCTCCAGCTCTCCTGGAGCCCTGGCACAGCTTTCCTGGCGCTCCTGGCTAAGGAAACATCTTCATCAGACGCCCTCGGGGCTGGGTGAGGCGGATTCCCATCTGTTCCCATCGAACACAGGGAAACGAAGAGTGTTTTAAAGGAGAGCATCAAACTTGCACAAAGAAATTAATTTAAAGGTGAGCTATCCATAAAAATTACCCAGAGCTGCTGCCAGTGGGATGCGCTCACGGAACAGCTGACAGACCTGCAGTTAATTAAACTCCACCTAGATTTATATTTTTGCTTATTAACTAAACCTATTGATTTAAACTCGCCACAAATGCAACTTCTGTAAATAATTCTGTTCCTAATTAAATAATTCCTGTATTATGTCAGGGTATAAAGAATAAATTACTTGTAACTACTTCTGTTTCAGCCCTTAATCAATACCTGAGCTGAGCTATTTTATATCTCATGTAAATTTTTCACGTAAGTGCTCATCTCTCAGAGAGGCTCTGTCCTGCGCTGCCATTGTCTGGGCTGAAAAATGTTTCTGTAGCTGTGCCTTTCGAGCTCCGAAGTGCTTTGCGTGGCACCCGACGGGCCCCAGAGTCACCTGAGCGCCCCCGGCTCCCGGCTCAGAGGGGGGTTCTCCTCCCCAGGTGCGGTGCCAGCGAGCCGCAGCCGCCCCCGCCGCACTCAGCCCCGACAGGGGCTGTGAGCCAGCAAATAAAGCTCAGAATGAGCCCCAGGCTGGGCAGCTTTGGCCCCGCTGTTGTCCTGGCCAGGAAATGTGACCTTTCTGGAGCTCCTGTTCCTCACGGCATCCTTCGGAGCTGGTGAGACCCCCTTCACTCCCAGCCCTCGGGGACCTCACCTCACCCACCGGGCCACACCCCGGCTGGGGTTCCGGATCTGGGGCAGCCAGGGATGCCAGGAAGGCTCAGGCCGGAAAAGCCCTCGGAGCCCACGAGCCTAGCCCTTCCCCAGCACTGCCAGGGCCACCCTGCCCCGTGTCCCCAAGTGCCACCTCCACAGGGCTTGAAATCCCCCAGGGATGGGGGCTCCACCCTGGGCAGCCCTTTCCAGTGCTCTGCAGCCCCTTCCAGGAAGGAATTTTCCTGATATCCAACCCGAACCTCCCCTGGCACCACTTGAGGTCATTTCCTCCTGTCCTGTCCCTTGCTCCCTGAGCCCCTCTCCCAGCTCCCTGTCGGGATGCCCCAGCCCCTTCCCCAGCCCTGTTCCCTTCCCCAGCCCTGCCCCAGCCCTGCCCCTGGCCCCGCTGCCACGCCAGTGCTGGGACAGGCCGTGGTCCCCGGGGAAGTTTAAAATTAAATATTCTTCAAATAAATCTCAGTGAGGGATAAATCTGAACAATAAATTTATCCAAAGAAAAAGGAATAAGCACAAGGATGCTTCACTAGGAGAAGAAAAAACAAGCAGACAAAATTAATCAAGGAATAACGGACTATTTGCTTTAATTGTTTGCCCAAAGCTCTGTGGAGGTTGTGTGTGAAATCCCCATTATTTGCTACAATGGAGACGTAACCGCAGCAGAGCTCGGTAAATCACTGCCTTCCCCACAGCCTGGGATGGGCCTCTCCCACACATGGGGTCAGGAGAAGCTTTGGTTCATTTCTGGGTCCTGCTCCCTTGGGAAAGTGTCCCTGGTGATCCCGAATCTGCAGCCACCCCTTGGCGGGTCCAGGGGAGCCCTGAGCAGCCAAGGTTTCCCCAGTGCCACCCTGGGCACCTTGTGGCCATTTAAAAGGAGTTTGGGAACTGTGGCCACTGCAGTTAGTGTGAGAATGATCTCATTTTAATTCCCTGTTTATGAACCTTCAGAGCAATGCTGTTAAACCAGGCTGTACCTCATTAGTCAAGGTTTCAAACTGGGAGTCATTATTTTAAAAGTCTGTTTGCTATTTTACTGTCACAGGAATGCAAAATGAAAAGGGGGAAAAAAGTACCTTTTCCACGGGTATTGTGTGCAAATGAGCTAAAAAGGGTCTGGATCAAAAAATGAGCTGTCCTTATAAAAAACCCTAAATGAGCTTATTTTTTAATCTGTTAGTGCCATCATTCTCTTTGCCGTCACAATCTCCATGTTTAAAAAGGTAATATGAGAATAATACCAGGATTGCAGAGCAGGCAATAATCACCCAGGACCATGGAACGGCTTAATTACATCAGAAACTTCAATTTGGTATTAATCACAATCTTGCAAATTAGATTCGGTTTCGAGAACAGTTTCAGCCAAAACCCTTCAGATTTTTTGATCTGGATTTCCGTTCTGCCTTTACTGTATCTCAACATGTCACCTCATTTTGGAAATAGCAATAGACATCTTCAAAGATTAAAAAACCCCAAACCTGCTGTATTGGGTCTGATCAGCTCACAGCCCTGACAGTGCTGTGCTAACAAAAAGGCTCTGAGAAGCAAACAACACTTTCCTTTGAGTGCAGCTGCACCCGTTTTTTGCAGGGTGAATATGAAATACCGAGTGCGGGATAAATCACGGAACAAACATGGCAGCCAAAGCTGAAAGGTATATTTATTCAGACTGTGAGAGTTTTGCCTTCAAACACCAGAAAACCAGCAGTGACCTGTCACTCGTGTTTGCCCAGGACTGAGCGTGTCACTGGGTTTGTGCCGTGCTGCTTTGGGTGGCTCACCCTGCTCTTTCCCTTCCTTCCAGGTTATTCCCAGGTTATCCATCATCACTCCCGTCCCGTCAGCCCCTCCCCGAGCAGAGTTCTGGTGCTTCCAGGGCGAGCGGGGCGATTCCCAGGCTGAGGAGCGCTTGGAGCCGGAGCCTTCCGCGGCTCACGCTCCCCTGCCAGCCGTGTCCTCGCTGCTTTGAGAAGTACAAACCTTTCATCCCGTTCTCCCACAGCCCGAGATTAACTGCTTAGCGCAGCTTTGGGAAATGGCCTTCGAGAGGCTGCCAAAGCCCAGCAGCTCACACAGTGCCCAGGGTTTACGGCCAAGCCCTGGGAAGAGAGCGTTCATCCGGATCCTTCCCCGCGCCGTGGCCGAGCTCTCTCCCGTTCGAGGGAGAAGCGCAAATCCCGGGCACGGGGAGCCGTGGGAGAGCTCATTGCCAGCCTGTGGCAGTGCCCCGTCGGAGCCAGGCAACGCAGCAGGGGTGGGCACAGTCCTGCCCTTGGGCACGGCCCCTCTGGAGCAGCCGGACCTTCCCCCGGGCCGCCCTGGGAGCGCGTCCAGGGCACCTGGGGCAGGGGACACGGCAGGGCCTGGAGCTGCTGGAGAGATCCAGAGGAATCCACCGAGATGCTCCAGGGCTGGAGCCGCTCTGGAGCCAGGCTGGGAGAGCTGGGAATGTTCACCTGGAGAAGGGAAGGCTCCAGGGAGAGCTCAGAGGCCCTTGCAGGACCTGAAGGGGCTCCAGGAGAGCTGGAGAGGGACTGGGGACAAGGGCTGGAGGGACAGGACACAGGGAATGGCTTCCCAGTGCCAGAGGGCAGGGCTGGATGGGAGATTGGGAATCAGGAATTCCTGGCTGGGAGGGTGGGGAGGGGCTGGGATGGGATTCCCAGAGCAGCTGTGGCTGCGCCTGGATCCCTGGCAGTGTCCAAGGCCAGGCTGGGGCTTGGAGTAGCCTGGGACAGTGGGAGGTGTCCCTGCTCTGGGGAAAAAGTGAAGAGTGTTCAGATGAGGACCAGAAAACACTGACAACACAACAAAAGCAAAAATTAAATGAGTTTTGGAAAAAACAGACTGAAAAACAAAAAACTATGGAATGCAGAACCAGCCACCCCCCTTCAGCCTGAATATTTTAACCCAGAGGAAGTCAAGAGCTGACTCCCTCATGGTGTGTGTGGATTGATCCACGTTTCTCTTTTTAAAAAAAGGGTTTTTTATGTATCAGGCAAGGAAATTCTGAGCCTTGCTTGGTGGAATTTCAAACGAGAAATTCTGCACACTAGAAAGCAATCTCACAAGGAATCAGCTTGGTAAGGGAAATGTAATTACATGTACAGACGCTCCTGTGCTTGAACTCCCAAAATTACGAGTAGCTGCTTCTCTAAAAATTATCCTCTCAGGAACTGATGAAAAGGGACAAAATATGCATCTTGTCTTTCACAGTGACCCTGCTGAGAGACTGAGAGTATTGTGGCAATGGTCTGAACTCTTCATATCAGAATCAAACCAAATTTTCCCCTGGCACCCTCCAGAACAGAATGATTGCCATGGAGACTTAACATAAAAATAGTAATACTGATCCTAATTAATAGACATTACGTCTTTCCATCACAAGACATTCAGAATCTGCCACATTCACTGTCAAACCCAGTTGAAAATGATTAAGAATTGTTGGTTTTGAAGCGAAGCCTCTGTTGAGATAGCCTGGGCCCACCTCAAACGGGGACAGCAGCGAACCCCAGCAGAGCTGTCGGCTCCGGGGAGCTGCCCGTGGCGTTCCTTGGCACACAGCCGCGCTCAGCCCGTGCCCCAGCGCTGCGTTCTGTTCCCGTGCCCCAGCTCTGCGTTCTGTTCCCGTGCCCCGGCGCTGCGTTCTGTGCCCGTGTCCCAGCTCTGCGTTCTGTGCCCGTGTCCCAGCGCTGCGTTCTGTGCCCGTGTCCCAGCGCTGCGTTCTGTTCCCGTGTCCCAGCTCTGCATTCTGTGCCCATGTCCCGGCACTGCGTTCTGTTCCCG
>VWPU01001580.1:0-39179 GCA_013398955.1 Callaeas wilsoni | reverse complement strand
CGGGGCTGGGCGGGACCCGCCCGCATAGCGGCCGCCGCCGACCAATGGGACGGCGCGGAGCGCCGCGCCCCGGCCAATCGCCGGAGGCGTCCTCAGCCAATAGCGCGCGGGCGGGGGGTCCCCGCCGGAGGAGCGCTGCGGCAGGGCGGCGGTGCGCGTGCGCGGAGCTCCCCGCACCCCAGAATCAGCGCGTGGCGGTGCCGCCGCGGGAAGGGGCTCGGCCCGGGTCCCCCCTCACGGCCGCTGCCGGGCATCGCTCCTCCTCCAGATCCCGGCGCCGCTCCCCAGTCACGCCGCGGCGGCTCCAGAGCACTGCGGTGCCTCCAGGCATGGTACTGGGTGGCCCCTGCAAGCACTGCACCGGCTGTGAGGCCCCGCATTGTCACCCCACAGCACTTGCCCCTTCCGCCAGCTGAGGCACCTCAGCTCCTGCTCTGCCGCTGCGCCCCTGCAGTGACACGGCGCCGCCCGCTCCCCGTGCACTGCATTGAGTGCGCTGCATCTCCCTTCCAAGTGCTGCACTGCCCGACCGCCGAGCACTGCTCCGATGGCCTCTCAGCCCTGCCCCGCTCTGCACAGCCAAGCTGCAGCCACGACACGGCAACGCAGCCCTGAGGTGCTTCCATTTCTGCCCCACACAGCACCTGTCCCTGCTGCACAGTCCAGCCACTGCCTTCACACTGAAAATATAAAAGCTAAAACCCTCCCAGCACTGCACACCCAACAAAGGTCCTGCCTAGCCCCTGCGCGGCTCTGCGCCACCTCCCCGGTGTGGCACAGCCTCCAGCACTGGACCACACCAGGCTGCGCGGACCACGCCGGGCGGCACGAAACCCCCCCAGCTGCCCCTCCACCGCACAGCACAGCTCACGCCACGCAGACAGTGCAGCTTCCACGCGCTTCCCGGTTTGTTAGAGTCTCCACCTTTTCACTGCACAGCTGCCCTGTGGGCACAGCAACACTGGGACCAGCCTGCACCGCACTCTTCCCACAGCGTTGCCCTTGCTCTTGCTGGCACCACAGCCTTCTAATGCTCTTTAGGGCAGAGGGCAAGTGGCAAACTCTAATATAACGCCTCTCAGGGATAGAATGATAACGGGAAATTATTAGTCATGAGGGGGAAAGTCATCTGAAAGGAAAGAAACCGTAAGGAATAAACATGCATCTTCAGTGACCAGCCCAGTGACCCTCCATAAGTCACTGATAACAGAAGGATAACAAAAGATGATTTTAAGGAAATCTAAGTAAGATCATGTCCAGCATGGTGGCAACTCCCACTGAGGTGAGCCCGGGTGCTGATGTTGAATGGCAGAAACTGCCTTGAACAGCACAGAGCTGGCTGAGCACTGCCCGTTGACAAAAGGCAGAGTTCCTGCTGGTCACAGGGCTCATACAGCCCCATTTTCACAGCCCAAAACCCCACTTTGTGCTCTGCACAAATGACATCAGTGCAAGTTGGTTGCAAGTGTGGCACCCACACGGCCAGGCTTCCAGAGCTACTGCGCTCCTCTGCAGAGACACAAGGGAGACACGTGTCATACTGATAGGCTATTAGGTTTTTTGGATGCCAACAACAACTTGTTGAGGCAGCACAGGAGACCAACAGACTGATGCAAGCACCTAGGTATCACTGGCACCAATATTCCCGTGAGGAGGTATGTGGAGAGGGGACACGACACATCCGTGCAGCCCTGTCCATCTGTAGATCTGCCCCGCCAGCTGCTGCCCCACCAACCCCCAGCTCGCAGGGCTGACCTGCTCAGGGTGCTCGTTGCTCTCATTCATCTGAGGCAGCTCCCTTCCCTCCAGCTTCACAGTGAGCTGAGCTGGCAGCCAGGGCTGGTGCCGGCAGCCTCTTCTGATGGCCCTGGCTCTGCTGCTGGGCTCATTTCTTCCAGCAACCCCACCAATTCCTGTGCCACATCATGTCTGGCTGGAGCCCAGTTTTACTTTACAAACGTTTTCTTTATGCCTGCTCCTCTCTTCCCCTCTTCATCCCTCCATCTGTGTAAGCTGGGTGTTGTCTCCCTGCCTCAACCGCCCTTGTCCCTGTGACAGGGAGCTGCTGCACTGCCTGCTGCCACTGCACCACATCTGCTCCAGCTGTCCCCAAGTTCACCTAAACTGCCCCCGACTGTACCGCAATTGAACCCTGCGGTGTGTGGGCACAGCAGGTGATCTGATTTCAGTGATGACATAAGTGGGGACCTTCAGCACAAAGCCAGATAATGACAAGACTGGGGCTTGCTCCTGAACTAGTGTTTGTCACTCAGGAAACTCTACCCCCGTTATCAAGTGTCAGTGTGCTGGAAAGAGCCCAGGATGAAGTCACCCTTCTTGCCAGCCTGGAAAAAACTCAGAAGACGAGCATGCTGTGTATCTTGGAAAATCAGGTACCAGCGCCTGGCAGCTGTCTGATGGCCATGAGACGAATTAAGGCAATGATTAGTGGAGTGATTTGGTTCAAGTAGCAGGACTTTAGTCTGAACATGTTCCTACTTAGCTTACACATTTCATTCGCAGGCAGATGTCAAGCTGGATGTTGCTAGGAGATAGACAGCAGGGGAATAATTAAGTCTGATTAAATCCTATCATATTGCTGCTTTCCAGAATGCTCTGGAGCTTTTCAAAGCCAAACTGACCAAACGATCAGGCAAATGGTCCAGCCCATCCTGCTCAACAAAACCCACTTGCAGCAAACCTTCTGAGCCTGTGGCTACCCATGTGTCTGCAGAGAATTTCCTACAGCAGCACTGGCCATGATCTGGGGAAAAAGGGCTCTGGCAGAGGGCAGAGCTGGTGGCTGCATTAGCAGGTAGCACAAGTCAGTTAGGGCTGGTCACTGCCTGGAGCAGGCAGTGAGGGGTCTTACTCCTGTGTCCCTGCATCAGTGCTGTAGAGAAACTCATGTTGGACTAAGTATGACTTGGACACACCAGCATGACCACAAGCAAAGCTTCCTTCTGCCCTCCTTTTGAAAGGAGCCTGTCTGGGGCATACCAAAATTGCTCTGTGAATTCCCCTCATGTGCACAATGCTGAACACCACAAGGCATTCCCACTGAACTGACACCTGCCTGCATTTTCTTTCATGGTGGCTGAGCCACGCACTATATGAGGGGGACTCATAAATCACAGCTACAGGTTATTTTCCCACGAGTAAATAAAGTTAGGCTGTAACTATCTGCATCAGATGCCAAATACACACACCAGCCTCCAGGCTTCCTTCATAGAGACTTCTAATCTCATTTTGTTTCTTTACCCTATAAAAATTACCATTCTAATATTCACACTGTAATCCTTCTCCTCAGATTAAATGTCATCAAATCAGACCTGATACTAATTAATGCAATATTTTATGATTAATTAAATACCACTATATACCATAGCAAAGATCTCTTTCAGTAATGGCTAGACAGAGATTACCTCTGCTGATGCACAGGCTCAAGGAATGCAATCTGTGCTGTAAGACGCTTGTAGTTTGTCTTGTCTCTCTGACCAAACTTGTTTTATCTCATACACTCATTATGTACTATTCTTAAATGCAGACTCTGAACGTGATCGAACTGTGGAGAACACTTTACATTTCTGGTGCTCTGGCTACTCTAAGAACAGGAATGTTAAACAGCAATCAGCACCAGGTCCACACAAAACAAGTTAGAACAATCTGAACTTAGCTCGAAAATTCTGCCACCCTCCAGATGTTTTCAACAGCAAAGAATCACACTTACCACTTTGGGAGCAGGTAAACACCTGGAGCCTGCCCGATCGCCTCCCCAAGTGCTCTGCCTGACTGGACCAGGTTTCCAAGGGTCTTCCTCAGATGAAGTGCCCCAATAGCCCTGCCTGGCAGGCGGCTGTGCGAGTGCAAGCCCCTGGCCAGCACCCCGCTCAGCAGTTCATCTCCTTGCAGTAATTCCAATACACTATGTTTGGTTCACTCATAGTTTCCAAGAGAGGAGGTAGGCTTGAATTGAAGACAAACATTGAAGACTCCCACTTTTCTGGGTCTGTTTCAGGAGTCCCTCACCCTCACGTTCAGAAGAGCATCCCACCTCCCTGTGTCTGGCTTCAGCTTGCAGACATACCATTTTGTTCTGCCTTCTGCATGATTAAAGAGCCTTTCAGAGCCTGGCATTTTCTCTTTGTGACACTACACATATGCTGCAAGCAAACCCCCTCTCATCTGTCTTTCTGAAAAGCTAAATATACTGAGTCGCTTAATTCTCTTTCTGCCAGGCTTTTCCTCCCACCCTCAAGCCATTTTTTGCTTTTCTGCTCTATAGAGCCTCTCTGATTTTCCTGAATCCTTTTCAAGATATAGAATCCCACAATGAGCCTCCCTAATGCTTTGACACAGGGATTTAATCTGCTTTTTCCTATTTTTTGTCTTAAAGGGCTGCATTAGTCCTTTCTACCACAGCATCAGGATAAGCATTCAGGCAGGATTGTCCCGAATCTTTTCCAGACCCCCTGCTGGCAGATTAGAACCACCTGTATCTCGGCTGCACATCCAGGAACTGATGAATGGAGTTTGGTGGTCGGGGACACCTCCACTTCCACACACCTCCCTCACTCGCTCCCTGTCCTAGAATCATGGATGTCATAGTTGCCATTTTTGGGGGGTGCTTAGGGAGCCGAGCTTGGCAGGCCTTAGGAAGATTTGCTGAGCCCTGGTGAGCTGTCCAGGAGCAAATGCCATGCTCCCAGTAGGCTGCTGTGCCATGAAAGAGAGGAGAGCACAGAACCAAGCGATGCCTGCTGGTATCCAGGCTGGTTTGACTGTCTGGAAAATATTTTGCAATGCCTGTTAATATTTTACCCATCCTGTTCAGAGTGACAACAGTCACTGTGGAATCTGTGCACTGACTAGTTACCAGGCTGCACACCATGAACACAGCCTCTTAAAAATAATAGGCTATGTGAAGGTTCCATCTTTAATTCTACTCCTTAAGAAACCAGCTAAAATAATCTCCACCCAGCAGCCTCCCCAGTGAAGCCTACCTGAGACCTGGGAGTGAAATAGGGAATCTTCCTCAGCCCGGGTGCCATCACTGGATGAGCCAGTGCATTTCTTCATGCCAGTGCTGCAGGAACCTTGAATGAGCCCAGCTCCAGCTGTGGCCGTGCTGCCTCTCCAAAGACAGGAGTGCTGTCCTTGAGTTTCTGAGATGATTGCTGAATAAACTTGAATTTCAGAGATGGTTAGAACTGTGATGGCCATGAACCTCTGTGGGTTCATCTTGAGCTCTCCAGCCAGGCATTACCCCATCCCCTTTCATGCCATAAAAACAGCTGGAAGAGTCAGGCGAGGCAGGCAGGTACCATCCAGCCACCGCCTCCTCTCAAACGGGAATGGCAGGAGTGGCTCTATCTCATGTGCTGTCACAGAGAGGAGGGAATTTGGCAAAGCAGTGGCATAAGGAGAGGCTGCAGCTCCCCAAACCAGCCACACTCATGCTACAGGCCCAAGCAATTTGTGAACAATTTGATGATTTAATCACAGACTCTCCCAAACACATGTTAATCTTTAATGAGTGGTCAGCTGCTAGGAGGCCAGCATAATCTAAAGGGTCAAAGTAATGGGCAGAGAAATGGCAAAGAGCCCCAGACTGCCACTGGGTAGGTGAAAGCACAGCTAAGGGCATCCTGAGGCAGTTACACAGGAAAACTCCTCCCTGGGAAAAAGGAAAGTTCTGGCTGCTGAGAGCAGGACCATCTATAGAGAACACTTTGCCTTCTCCACTGCTTTCAATAATGGTATAGGATTATAATTAAAAGTGTGTATTATAAAGAATTAATAGGACTCAAGAACATTAACAACTGCATGTATTAACAGCTACATTCTGAGATCTGTCAGTGAGCCAAGCCTTAATGGGGAGACATCAACAACAGGAAGCCTACCTAGATACCCAGTGAGCCCTGGTCCAGTGCCATTTAACAGGTCTTAATATCAATTCTCTGGATGACAAGATGAAGGCTTATATTTGGGGCTGATAAAACACTGAACAGGCTGCTTGCTGCTACAGCATGAGCTGAATGGCCTGGAAAAATGATCACAGCCCACAGCATAGTGATGGGCTGCAAAGGAAGGTTCTTGGGAATGTAGAGGACAGGCTGATACCGCAGGGTGGAGAATCTCCCTGAAAGTGGGAGTGGGAGGTGGAATTAAGGAAAAAAGCTGAAAAAGAGCTGTCCCCACACATGACTGTTGCTATGAGCCTGCAGCACAGTACATTGGCTCTGAGAGCCATGAGTCAGAGGGGCATGGAGGGGATTTCCAAGCAGAGCTACAGCTCTGGCAAAGCCAACTTGATGTCTGGTCCAGCTCTCCAAACTTCAGAACAGGCACAAAAATCCCAAGGAGCAGCAACACCACCACAAAAAAGAAGCTAAGAGTTGTAAATGCGGCAAATAAGGCTGCATAGGATGTGAGGAGTACAGGCTACTTCACTGCGCTGGGAGAGGGTCTCCTCACTGCCAGAGGGAATGGAGTACTGGTATGGGCAGAAGGAAGTGCAGGAGCCAAAGGTGAGAAGTTGAAGATGGGAAAAACTCAAGACTGAAATTAAGTACAGCGTGGTCATTGAAGGCTGCAGAGGCAGCCATCCTCACCATGAAGCAGCTTGCAAAGTAAGTTTAGATCTCAACTAGATCTCACCAAGTTTAATGTCTCAGCTTTAATTTTTTGACATCTGTGGCTCAGGCATGAAGAAGAGATGCTGCATGGACATGCTTGCTGTTTTGCCCTGACCTGTAAGAACCCCTCCTGATCTCCTGTCCAAACAGCTCCGGCAGCAAAAAGGAGGCCAGGACTGATTCCTGCATGCCAGAGAAGGCAGTAGAGAAAGTGCAGAGAGCTCTGCCTGAGGACAGTTTTGTTCACCTGCTCTTCCAGCTCAGGCATATGTCTTTCTAAATACAGGTACAACAGCCTGAGCTGGCTCTGTGGCATTACACTACCTGCAGCAGTGCTCATTGCCAGCCCTTGACTCAGGGAATGCGTCATTTCCAGCCTGGAGCTTCAGTACTTACTTGCACTGGAGCAATCCCTTGTGCACCTTCAGCAGGCCTGCTGTGGTGATGGGGCTACTAGCCATGGGCTCCTCTTTTCATCCTGTTCAACCTGAACCTCCTCTCCATTGCTCCCTGGTGCCTGGTGAACTGGAGCCTCTGAACCCAAGTAATGCACCAGCAACATTCATACAACACAGTGACCAGCTCTGTTACTCATACTTGTTTCTCCCGTACATACCCAAGTGAGCTGATGCCAAAACCCACAGCATAAGCACAGCAACACAAGTGCCCAAGTCAGTGTCCACTTCAGGTTTACAAAGCTTCCCCATTTGTGTTGCTCTGATCTCTTCCCCACACTCCCAGAGGAAATGGTTGGCAACGCTGCCTCTGGTAAGCAGCTCCCAAGGCATGTCTTGTCTGCAGAGCCACGGGCTGCACCTCTGTGGGTGACTGCCCCTCTCAAAACCCTGTGATGCACCAAGGGACATCAACACCTCCCAGGGTGCAGGACCATGAGCCCAGAGAGATGCTCTTGACAGCATCCCACCTCCTGCTCTGAGACCAGGGCAAGCATGATGCTCAGGAAAGGGATCAAAGAGATGGGAAGTAGCAAGGGCAGGGGGCAAGGAGAGGCAAGAGGAAGGGAAAGCACCAGGCACCTCAAGTGTTGCCAGTCAGTGGGAAGGTGGTGGGAAGAGGTGCTGGTGCTGCTGGCGGAGGTGCTTCACCGTTGGTCATGAGAATGGCTGGCCTGGCCTGGGGCACTGGGCTGGCAGGGTAGCTGCCAGCTGAGGTAGCCCTGCCATGTCCCAGTGCCTTTCTTCCCCACTCCTGGGTGCTGAGGCTTATTTGCTTCCTCTTGGGAAAAGGAGAAAAGGAGAGGAACCACCCAACATGGCATGGGCCATAGGAGCTGTGTGGGAGGGTGCAGGGGCTGAGGGCTTAGTTTGCACTGCCCTGACCCCTGTGCTGCAGGACGTGGCCAAGGGTTTGTGCTCTGCTGCAGGATGTGGCCAAGGGTTTGTGCTCTGCTGCAGGACATGAACACGCTCTGTTTTGGAGATTCAGCAATTGTGACAACCTGTGCATTCTTTCAGCCGCTTTTCATAACAGGAGTTAGAGCAATCAGGGAGAAGTGCCTCTGGGTACTCTGTTTGCTGGCAGGATGTGGGCTAACAGCAGCCATGAAGAGGCGGCTACCAGCCACAGGCAGGGGACACAGACGGAAGAGTGCTGCTGAAACACCTCAACCCCCCCGGGTACATCACTCGAAGTCACACGAGTGAGAACAGGACTAAGGGGACACTGGATCCTTGTCTAGTAAGTGGGATCCTAAACAGTGAATGTATAGAGTTGCCAGCCATGGAGGACTCTGCCCCTGTCCCAGCAGTCATGGGGGACCAGCCAGGCAAGCAGGTCCTTGTTTTCAGCTGCAGCCCACCCCACCCAGCCACAGGAAGGTGGGGACAAAGCTCAGCCTCTCCAACAAAGCTTCTGCACCCTGCTCTGTGGGAAGCAACTCCCTGTGTCACCGCCAAGGGAGTATGAACTTTCTGCAGCCATCACCTGAGCCACCACTATGCTGGGGGATGCTGGCAGATCCACAGAGTCAGGCAGAAGCAGATGCTCAGTGCTGGAACTTTCCAGGTCTCAGTAGCCAGCTGAGGGAGGTTTGCACCTGCAGCTGAACTGGTCCCATCCAATGCAGGGATGGGGTAAGCCAAACACAGCAAGGTTTTGGTACCAGTGACAGCCTCCCCAACAGACTGGTTCCTGGTGGATGGGGTAGATTAGCACCACTGCTTTGTGCAGTCACCCAGATAAGTACTGTATTCAGAGTCCAGCACCTACAACCCACCTGGGTTGGCATGTGAGCCCTGGCGCGAAGCTGGGTAGAGCAGCCTGCTCCAGCCCAGCCCAGGCCCCCTCTAACCCAGCCACAGACCCCGTGATGGACTGTTCTCCCCTCTGCCAGCACCCACAACACAGTCATGGCTTGGCAATATCACCTCTCAGGAGCACTGTGTCATTGTGTGTGTCCAGGGCATTGGGCACCTGTCTCATGCAAGACCACCCCAGCAGTGCTGAGGGACCAGCTTCAGACAAGTCTGGCCACAGGAGACAGCCTTGTGCCCCAGATCTCCTCTCCACCATCAGTTCACCCCAGTCACCTCCAAATCACCGCTCCTTCCACTCCACCAGCTGCAGCCCCACCCAGGGCTCTAATGAAAAGGGGAAGCTTCGATACCTTCTTCCATAGAACTTTCCAAGCCTCAGGCCCTGCAGAAAAGCCAAACTCCTCAGCTGAAAGGGCTCCCCATTTCTGTGACAGCAAGTGACCATGTGCAAGTATGTCACTGCCATGCTTCAGTTCCACATCTTCAGATTCCTCCCTGCTTTTCCTTCACAAGCTAGGAAATACCCTCAAGGTCAAGGTCCAGTGAAATCTGGGTAATTCATTAAGCTGCTCTCTCAAAAGCAGTGAAGCTGCACGAGTTCAGAGGGAGAAGGATGGTGGTATCCTACACCAGTAGCTGCTCCCACCAAGCCCAGAGCCACAGCACCCGGTCAGTGCTGCCTCCCCTGGGGGAACAGCCCACGCTTCTCCCATTGCACCAGGTGGCTGCAGCTGGGAGAAGCATCGCGTGGTCCGGATGTGGAGTGAGCCTGTCATCTCTCCCTCATCAGCACAGCCAGGCCTAAAAATATCCCAGAGTGGGTTGATGGTGGTTGTGCTACAGTCTCCATTATGCAGATGGAAATGGCTGGTCCCTGCCAGAGTGCCGGGGGAAGCACCAGCTCCTCTGCCCTGCATTGGCACAGGATCCCAAGATCCTGTGCTGCAGAAATCTCTGTAGGACAGAGGTGCCAAGGACAGACCACGGCACACAGCATCCCAGCCAGGCACAGCACCACTGCTAGAGATATCCTGGCCAGGGCAGACAGCTCCATAGGCATTGCCCCTCCTGGGTGCATGGGACTGCGCAGGGTGGGGAAGAGGGGAATGAAGTTTCAAAGCCCACTGCCATGAACTTCCAACAGTGATGAAATGGGGAGCTGCCAGGCAGCACATGAGGAGTCAGAAGTGCACCCAGGCAGCTGAGCTGACAGCACTGTGTGTGCAGCACAGGGGCACAGGGAGCTGGAGGGCAAGTTAGCACAGCAGCCACAGCAGGAGTGGGATGAACCCTCAGCCCACAGGAAAAGCCAGAGGAGCACAAGAGCAAGGGGCCAGATTTGCAGCTTGGCCAGAAGAGGGTTGGCTGGCTTTGTGCCCTGCAACATGCTGCCAAAGGGCAAAGCTGCCAGCTCCTCCCTTCCCATCCCTGCACGTCCCAAATCCACAGGACCTGACAGTGAGCACAGCTGCTGACGCTGAGTCTTGGGCAATTGCTCACCCAATAAACCTGACTGAGTGGGAAAAGCAGCAGAGACTGCTGGAGAAGTCAGGAGGGATGTAGCAGCTCCTGTAGGAATGGCTTACAGGATAAGATCATGAATCCAGTGCCAGAGATTCTGGCTCTGATATAGACTCTCGGCTGGCAGGCAGAGTCAGTTTTCATCCCAGCATCACAGATGTCCCCAGGATGTCACAAGCATCCTTGACTGCAAACCTGAAGTGCCATTTACCCACCCTCACCACATGGTGTGCTTTTCTTGGATCCCGGGCCAGCAAGGCAAGCCCTCTGCACAGCCAAACCTCTCCTGGAATGGTCACCCAGCATCAAGGCCACACTGACTGGGTAGCACTTCCCAGAGGCACATGCTCCAAGCATGGACCTGTCACACCTATCCTTGCACCAGACCCTTGGCAGCTCCCACAGCCTGCAGGGAGCTGTCCCCAGGGATCAGAGCCCTGAGTAATCTCACCTGCTTGTAGGGCTGGAGGACAAGTTGTGCTGGGAGAGCAGTGAGACCAAAACACCATATGGCCCAGCCATAGCCAGGCATCTGTTCACTGGGAAGTGGAAAGTCTGCCTCAGCAGGTACCAGGCACCTCTCCAAAAAGGCTGAACAAGGGCTCTTCTGTCCAATGGTTTCTGGAGGAAGGATTCTCTAGGCAGGCTCCAGCCTGCCTGGAGAAGGGGTGGGGATCTGTTGTGAGAGGTGATAACTGTACAGCTCCCAGGATCACTCCCACAGCCTTAGCCTTGCATTCTCTCTAGGAACGATCTGTGCAGCCTCCACACAGCCAGTGCACAACTGGAGGCTGCTTCTTTGCAGAGTCTGCACAGATGGGCAAAGGACTGATCCATGCCCCCTGAATCTGTCCCCACAAAATGACAGAGTGGAGGACACAGGCAGGCAGGAGGGATCCTGGGCAGCTGTCTCAGCCAGCATGGTCCAGGGAGCAGTGAATGAACCAGGGTCCTGGGGTAAGATCTCCCCAGCACACTGTGCCAGTGCAATGCCCCACAGAGGCAACAGTCCAGCCCAGAACAGGCAGGGCAGCGAGGCAGGAGAGACCTCACTACACTGGGCTGGGACCCCTTGAAAAGGCTGCTCTGGAGAAGGTGAGGAGCAAGAAGCCCTTCCTCATGTGCTGGCCCATCAGGTGCTGACGTGCCTGGCTCCCAGCCCAGCAGCTCAGAGTCATGCAGCTCCCATGAACGCTGTCTTTCTTCTCCCCACTGCAAAGCCCTTGGCAGCCCCTCACCCGCTTCAGCTGGGGAGGGAGAAGAGCCAAGATCTCTTTTTCTGTCCTTTCCCCTTGCCAGGCTCTGCACAGTGCTGAGGGCCCAACCTGGGGGTCTCCCTGCTGGTGACAGCACTGCAGACCCCTGCTTCCACAGGAGTCACCCTCCAACCAGTGAGGAAAAGCAGGGTTGGCCCCAGCTCCACTGTGTGGACGGCTGAGGGTCCAAGCAGGATGCTCTGTGCTACCTCTGCATATGAAAGAGAGAAAGGAAGAATATGAGCATTTACACTTCTGCCAGTCCCTGTGGACACCAGCTGTTAAATGGTGTTTGGAAACCTCTATCCAGCTGGAAGTGGGAAAGCCAGAGAGGACTCAGGACAGACCCACCTCTGGCTGCCAACACAACTGCTCCCTTCATCCTGCCCTGGCTCTGCTGGGCATGGACAAGCAAAGCTGTGTTCTTGCTGCAGAGCCAAGTGGCCTAGGCAGCCACCCACCACAGGCAACCACAGTTCCAAACCACATGGGCTGCTCAGCCCTTTGGTGTAGCTGCTCCCCATCACCAGTTTCCTTGCTCTCCTGTATCACACTACTCCTGTTTTCCAAGGAACTGTCTGCAAGTTAATTGCTCCTCTGCATCTGCAGCGCATCGACACCCACCACCCACACTAAAGGTGTCCGTATCTTGCACCCAGGATACTGTAATTTCTTTTTAATTGCTTGTGGCTATCAGGAATGAAGTTTGAGTTAACCCCTGCTGCAAGGATAGGCAAGAAAATTAACCCAAAAGTTGCAGAGATATTGTATTCAAGAGAAGCAGCAGCACTTGAGGAAATGAGAGTCCAAGCATATGAACTAGTATCAGCTCATTCACAACCATCTGATCCCCATGTCTGAAGTGTCTCTGGAGGTCCATGGGTATAATATGCTGCCACGCCTCCCTGAATTCAGCAAGACTGTGGGATTGAGTCACTATACTTCTTGAAGTAGTCTGCTTCGGTCTATAGCATACTTGCTGTAAAGACAGGTTTGCTCCTAACTCTACATGAAAGACTTCAGCCTGGATATGAAAACCAGCCACCCACCTTGCCTACAGCCTGTGAGGAGGCAGCTCTTCCTTCAGCCAGCAGTGTTGATAATGGTGAGAGCATCCCAGTTCCTGGGGTGTTGAGCAGCATGAGGGGCCCACGCTGCCAGGCAGTAACTCATGGGAGGTAGAAGAGCCAGGCAGCAGGCCTGTTTCATTTCTCTCCTGCATCATGTACTGAAGGTGTACACAGCCCACTAGAACCATTCATAACAGTGCGAACGTTTCCTAAATGCGGAATTCCAGGCCAAAGACACCTCTTCTCAGGCTCTCCTACCTCACTCAGTTTTGTTTCGAAATTAACACACATACTACACCATTTAAATCTTTTTGCAGTACCCTCCCACACATTTCCCTCATTTGAAGGTGCTGTCAGAGCTGTTTTGATGCTGGTGTTGTCACATTACTCATGCTGCAGCAAGGAGGCTGTGGCAGTGCTTCTGCATGGATCTGCCACAGCTTCACCAAAAGACAGCAATCAGGTGAATGTTTCCCATTCCTCTGGAGACCATTCTCGTGACGTCAAAGGGAACTGCAGATACACACCGTCAGCTATGCGCATCGTTGCTGGAACCAAGCAACAAATGCCACCTGAAGTGTTGTACTCTTCATTCATCCAAGGGAGAAATCTAAAGCTGTTCAACAGCTCTAACAGCAACATGGAAAAATGAACACTGATTATGGGAAAAGAGGAAAAAGGCTTATTTTGACTTTTAGCAATAAAACAACATTGTTGTTCATGGTGAACTGAAAATACTACACACTTTACACTAATCTAAATGCCCACGCTGAAAGGTTTTGTGCAGTATCTACAAATTTGTCAGGGAAAAGGAGCCATTATAATTTTCCCCAAACTACAAAAGCTGGCTCCAGGAATACCTGGCACATTAGGTTTCAAAGATATGAGCTGAAACAACACTACAATAAGCAAATTCCTCAAGGTCACTTGGTGTATCAGTAACAAAAATCCCTGAGCTAAAGTAGAAGAATCTTCTTTCCCTGACTGCCAGTTCGGCAGGTCTTTCACTAGCATTGTGAAATTCAAGAGTCAACACCAAAGTAAAGAACAGAGCTGTCTGAGACTGCACTCAGGTAAGATTTTCTGATGATTCCTCTTCTGGCACTCTCAGCTACAGAGGGAACCTAAGGCAACTCAGTTCTTGCTGCAGATGTCTCAGTTCTGTGTTTCAATGAGGAGAGATGATTCTGTGGTTCCATCCCTGTTCTAGTTAAACAACCTAGCTGGACTGAGTCCTTAAACAACACAACTCCACTTAGGTCTCTGAAAGACACCTGAGAACTCACTAGATAGGCATTAAGGAGATGAATATTAGAAAAGAATAATGCTAACAGAAAAATTAGAAGCATGATGAGAATTTCCAAGTTCCATTGCTTTAGTTCTTAAATTGGTTTACAGATTGTCTCTTTTGAAATTAGATTTATTTCTTGAGGAAACTGAAAACAACATACAGGCTACCAGTCTTGATTTCACCCCATGTTTCATTAAGAAACAAGCACAACTGCAGACATGTCAGACAACAGGAGCCCAGTTAAAGAATGGAAGAACAGAGATGCATTGGAAGCCTTAGCATAAGTGAGTATGCTCCTCAAACAGTGTGGAATCAATTCAACTGAGCTCGAAACACCAGAAAGAGAGAGAAGGAGCAAGGAGAATGGGTCCTGCTACTGACAGTACTGCCTCTGGTCATCTGAGAAGTCTGCTGATAGAAAAGAGGTCTCCTAGAAGTCCAGCCACAGGCAGAAACATTACTGCAATCAGGTGCTTTACAAATGGTCATCTGAGAGGTCTGCTGATAGAAAAAAGGTCTCCTAGAAGTCCAGCCACAGGCAGAAACATTACTGCAATCAGGTGCTTTACAAATGGTCATCTGAGAGGTCTGCTGATAGAAAAAAGGTCTCCTAGAAGTCCAGCCACAGGCAGAAACATTACTGCAATCAGGTGCTTTACAAAGAATATAGACACCTTTTAAAATCCTATGAAAAGTTATCACTGACTTGTGAAGCTCATCCTGAATTAAAGGCAAACCACTACTAGTTTATACAAAAATTGCTTCTTGTGGGTCCAGCCTGGACCAGTCACAGATGGAAGCTTCATGAAAAGTGAAGAGGTCTACTGCCTGCAGCACCACATGCAATAGACCACACAAAGGGCCACCAGAGCACACATTGAGCATGATTTTGTACTGAACATATTCAAGAAACACCTGACTAGCTAGTTACCTGGCAGCACCTTACTCTCACTGGAATGATGCTGTAAAAGGGATAAACACACTTCAAAAAAAAACCAAAAAACAAACAAACCAGTGGAGAAAATTATCAGACATGGTAAAAGTCTAGGTAATGGAAAGCCTACGTACTTTTGAGACAGCTGCTCTGTACAGAGCTTTTATTGCTATCTATTATACTTCAAGCCATAAACCAAATTGCTTTTGCAAAGTCATATAAGACAGACCCTTCAAACATCAGGGTCACTGATTTTAAGTTCACAGAAAGAAGCCAAAACGCACTTTAGTCCCTGCAGCAGGAAACAGTGTGCTCACATTTGAATGATGCAGCACAAGAACTCACAGGAAAATTGGGAAGGCCTTTTGTCTCAGAGTGCAGGATGGTAGTGGTTTCCAACACAGTGCAGTCAACCGACAAGAGCAAATCTGGCACCTGCAGAAAACATCCCAAAAACAGATAACAAAGCTCCTGTTCCAGAACAAATACTATGCATAGGAGCTCCTGAAAGTCACTTAATACTGTGAGAGGCGAGTGGCAAAACCTGCTGCAGGACAACGACAGAGTATCCTGAGTTGGAAAGGACACACAAGGATCAATAAAATCCAATTCTTGGCCCTGCACAGAGCAGCTCCAAGAACCAACCCCAAGAAGAACACCACACCAAACAAATCCAGCTGTTTCCTACTAGGTCATCATTTTAGGATGAAACTGTTGAGCCAGGTGTTCGCAGCAGAAGTAGCATAGAATGTGGCACCTAAAAGGTGCATTTAAGTTCTATGGCGGTTTGGGGACAAAGCCTGAATGCAGGCACCTTTCCTCTGGAGGGAGAGTGGCAGATTGAGACGGGGAGTATGCTCTTCAGTAACACACAGGTCGTGTTCATCCTATGAGAAGTTAATACGAAATTAACTCTGACAGAACAGAGGCAAGTTTGTTAAGGCCCTGCCAGCTCTTCTCCATGTTTGCTCACAGCACATCACTTCAGAGGCTTACATACAAGCTCAGATGTCAAAGTGCAACTTCGTTCCTATTGTCTGGACCAGATTAACTGCAGCTACCAGACTCAGGTCTTACCAGATCCTGGTTTTACCAAGCCAACTACCCCATTCATCAGAAAACCATTTAATACCCTGAGACCAGGAGTTTTGGACATAGTAAAAGGAAAAAAACCCAAAAAACCAAACCAAAAACCACAAAAGAAAGCCATTATCTCCTTTCAGAATCTGTTTAAGCCTTCCAATACTGATGAACAAGGCATTCCACCACAAAAATAGGACAGATTACCTTTATGCAAAACAGTGATTGTGCAAATCTTCGCTACTTATATCATCCTCCTGACCCTATAAAAATGTAGGGCTAAAGATTTTCTGTATAAAAGTTGCAGTTTATTTCTTTTCTGATCAAGAGTTGTATCACTACTCAATACTACATTTTATTGCTAATCACAAATTGATGCACCGGGGTTTCAGAAGGGTTTGGTTTATAGCGTTCCTATGTAACAAAAGGAAAAAAAGTTACAAATCCAGACTTTGCAGACACATTGCCATGTCCCTATAGAAGCAGGGATGCAGTAGGTCTGTTTCATTAGAAAATTCTCCTCTTGAACAGTTTCTGGAGAACACGCAATCATGATTTTCTCCAGTAGGAAAATTCACCCCATCATTCCATGCAAAAAGAAGGTGGCCAATCTGCTCCACAGCCTAAAATCCCTTTCCTACAGAATGGGAAAGGAACATGTATTTACACTGCTCCTACTGTGGTGTGTTAATGCTTAAATTATTAGGAGCAAGTTGGCACATCTTCCAGGTACACCTACTACCCAGCTCAACTCAGCTTCCTATGGCTGGGGTAGCAAATTCTCTCCACCACAACTGAGATGTGTCCTAATACTCTATAAAAATGCTACGGTAACCTTTGCCAGACAGCAACACAGCAGTACTCCTGCTTCAGAAGAGTACTGCACAGCCTTTCAGTAATAACACACAGCTCAGTGCATACTTCATCTGTCTCAGACCCAGCATTAGCTGCTGTAAGCAAAAGCCTGTGGACACACGATAGACAGTGCTGCCCCAGAGGAGGGACTGCACTGCTTCAGATACCGCTGCCCTGTCATCCCCAACACTGTGATGCTTGGATTTCAAGAAGGGAGAGTTAGGACTGTCCCTTTAGTCATATTGCCTTAGAGAAACTCAAAAGAAACTCTTTGGGAGCTGAATGTCTATTAGGAGCTGAACACCTATTCTTGTTAGAAGGCTGCACTTCACAAGGCTCCAGAGAGATTTCACTGGTTCTGAGGCACATACTATTAACAATTAAACTTATGATTAAGTAAGTCAAAAGCACTATCAGAACAAAAATATTAAATGGAAGGTTAAATAATTTGTCCTACAGGATTCGATTTCACATTTCGCCTGTTCACACAAGCACCTCCTGCCTGTTCAGATTTGAACAGCCTACAGCTCAGCCTCAGAAAGGAGGTGCTGAGAAACAAGATACTGAAGCTGCTTGCGACAAAAAATGGATATAAATATAAAAGAGGTTCCATTTCCAGCACCAGTAATACTGCCTGCGCAAGCCCAGGTGTGGTCACCAGGGAGACTCCTAAATTCAGGAACATTATTCAATTAAAACAATAGACCATACTATTCTGCAGCTGCCAGGATTCCTGGCAACAACTCCCCAAAGAGTTTGCCACCTGTTAAAATTGTCTCTAAAGAAAAAGCAAGACTGCTCAACAAGATGAAAGCAACATCCCCAAGCTGGCTTATTTGGTAAGGACCCAACTTCAGACCAGCAGTCTGCAGGCATCAGCTTCAGCAAATGGGATCTCTTTCACTATCCAACAGCTGCTTTACAGCTACTGCAGAGCATCAGCTTTTTAGCTTCCTTAAAATATAAAAGAACAAAACCCCAAAAGAAACCCTGGATTCAAAGCATCCAAATATGGCCTGTTGTACTGGAACGTTTAAATCCTTGGGGGACGTGGGCATCTTCTTCCTCTGCCACAGGCAGCGTTTACTCCATGATGGCCCGGTACAAGGCAGGTTCAATATAATCTTCACGGTAGCGTGAATTGATCACTCTTTGTCTCTTCCTCTCTTGACCGACCTCCTTCTCTTCGAAGATCTCTGTGAAGCGCATATCTGAAGCTATTGACTAAGAGAAAAAGACAGAATTAGTCACTAGAGCACAGATCAAATCCCTGTCTCCACATCCTCCTATTGCATGTAAGAAAGAACCAAGCCAAGACACTTGGGAACACTCAGCCTTCTTCAAAAACTGACCAAACACAAAAAGAAAAATATTTAGGAAACTGGATTTACAAGTCTGGGGATATGTTTAAGTGAACTGTAACTAGAGATCTAAAGAATCTCAAGTTTCAAATGTAGCTGAGCACCTAATTTAAATTCACAATCACTTTCTCTAAGTAATAAACAGAATCAGCTGTTCCAGTGTTCAAACAGTCTAGTACAATTTCTGCTTTATGGAGCAGGCATGTTTAAACACCTGGTCACAGAATTCAGCTATAATGCATTCTTTCTTAAGCCTCTAACACCCTGTGTGCCTGTCAACAGATCTGCATCAGGGTGTGCATGTTTGTGCTGTAAAGCAAGACACCCCAGTGTGCTGTCTGTAACTACAACTTTTGTAGTGAGAAGTGTAAAGCAACAAAACGGGGTGTGGGATGTCCACCCTTATTGATAACCAAAACTTAATCGGAGACACCCCTGAGCAATCCTTTCTGAAAATTACCCGTTTGGAACAGGTGTCTGGAGACCTGCAGAGGTCCTTTCCCACCTGAATTATTTTACAGTCTCAAGAAACAGCCAGCTTTCTTGATGCAACCCTACCAAGAGCTTCTCAGAACAAACGGTAAGTGAAGGAACTTGGCCATTCTTTGCAATGGAAGTAGACAATGGAACTTATGAATACAGGTATGAAAGGGCATGAGCGTGCTCTCCCAATATATGACTTTATGATACAAACTCACACCCCTGCAGAAGGAGAAATTCTCTCCAGAGCGAGACAGAACTTTGGTTTTGTAGCCTTATCAACTACTGAGCTTTGCAACGATTAAGGAGAGCACCAGATTGTATTTTGCTGCTGCCAGGTGCTCAGATTGCTGTTCAAGCACAAATTAGAACAAACTTCTTTAGTAGAACTTGCACCCCGTTTACCTACCAGCCTTGACTTCACTCTCTTAGGAAGCTCCTCTTCAAGAGTATATACATCATCCCTTTTCACCATCAGCTGTGAACCATCTTCAAATTCCACCTAGAAGAGAACCAGAAGTTGTTGTCAGAAGACTCACAAGTTAGAATCCTGCCACAGATACCCAGAACTTGCCTTCTCCCCATAGAGCTCTCTAGTGAAATCATCTTCTACCCCTTGAAATTTATAAGATACATATGCAGCTATGCACACTGCAACAGACTTTAATCAAAACCTCAACAATCTCATGACAATAATAGCCCAGCAAGTTTTGGGATATTCTTTTAACACCTTATAAGACAGTCTGGCTGTTCACTTTAATACAGCCTGAATATTCATCCCTTTGGAAGCATGAAAGGCATGGTGCACTTTCGCTAGAGAAAAGCAAAATAAAAGTAGTTTAAACTGCAGAAACAGAGTCGGATGAAGAATTGCAGACCAGCAGTTTTCAGAAGCGGACACTTTCAAGTAGGTAGCCTGATGTACATACAGCTGTAAGCAATCACTTCCAGCATCTGTCATTGCTAACAGTGAGAGTAACTTACCCTGGAGTGTTTAAGCATGACTCCCCTATAGCAACTCTGTTAACATGACTGGCTTGTTCTGAGTGATGAATTTTCAGACAGCAATTTTTTACCTGATACATCTGGATAGCGTGTGATGCGACAAACTTGGCTCCATAAACTTGTCCATCTGTCCATCTCACCTGCACGACTTCCCCTTCAGCAGGGGGACCTAACTGAAGACAATCCCGACTCTAGAATGAAGAGGGAAGATGGGAGAGACAAGAAAGGTAAGCAGCTTCCTTATGTGAAGATTCAGCAAACCACCAAGGAGTCACACTGCACACCACCCCAACAATTCTCCATTTCAGGGATGGAGAACTAGGCTGAGAGACATCCATTTATGTCATCTGCATTTAAATCCCAACAGTGTTACCAACTTCGAAGTATTTGATGTGGGAATGGCAGGTAAGTATCAACAAGTTTTCCTTCAGACCTACCATTGCTAAGCAGCCAGAGATTAGCTGCACACCCTATTATACCTGTCCCTATGTGGCCTCAGTTAAGTCATTCTCAGGTAATATCCCTAAGGCCATCCTGCAGCACAACTCAGCCACTACAGGTTCTGGGGGAACAATTACCAGATCCCCTGATGTGTCTGCTCTACAGCAGCAAGAACTGACTCATATCATGTGTCCTATACCACAAGCCCACCGCACAACATACCACAATGTCCTCTGGGTACAGGTTGTCACTGAAGGAGCCATCATCAAAGTTGACCTCATAGAAAGTCTCCTTTGCAAGGCTGACCACTTCACATTGATAGAAGCGACCATTCTTGTGCTTGCTGATGACTATCTGTCCAGGGGACAGATCCTGGAGTGCAGCCTTAGCTCGCTGAGAAGAGAAAAATCACTTTTTATACAAGGACTCAATAATGAATGTGTTGAAGACTATGGCTCCAGTGTTGGCAGACAATAAAGCAAAACATTTTAGTTCAGGTGAGTTACTCTACTTAAGCCATCAGCAGCAGCATTTTTAGAGAAGTCCTGCCTCTGGAATTTTAAATGCCTAAAGTCTAATCTGTTATGTGCTACTGTCCTTAATTTACTTAGTAAATTAGGTTCTCATTCTTCAGAGCAATGGAAGCCCTTTACAGAAAACATTCTCTAATAGATTGTTGTGGTTTTAGTTAAAAAGGCTGCATAGGAACTTTAGAAACTAATCAATCACTTAAATCTGAAATTCTGTGACCACTCATGCAGACTGCTGAGGTACTGGCACTAACTCCTGCATATTAAGTATCACAGCATAAAACCTCACTGCTGTTCCTCATTCAACAGCCACAGGAGGGATGTGATGCTTTCAGTCCTTCTGGTCTGCAAACCAAAGTGCAATAAAGGACCTGACTAAGATCACAGTAGTGGCACGGCTGAGATCAGAATCCAACACCAATATTGTTAGATTACATTAAAGATTGTGAGACAGCCAAACCTTCAATGAAGTTTTAAAATAATCACACAATCTAAAAACTTTTCAGTGCCTCCAAGACACTGCAGTTCAAATATTGGGAATAACACACCTACTCACCTCTGCCTGAGATGGAGTCTTATGCCTGAAGCAGGTAATGAAGACAACAAACGGCCAGTCATCAGGCTGCATCATGACTCCCGCTGCTTGGGCACAGCTGACATGAAAGGATGTGGGACACCGACCATGTGAGCACTGTACACAGCAACCTGCAATTCTCTTTCTCCTTTTCTTGCAGAAGATGCATTTCTGTGGACAGGAAACTAGAGGTTATTGGTTGGCACTAGGTTTTATCCCACACCAAGGGCTAGCTGGTCTAGCTGTAACAGCTTATCATATAATAGCTGTGCCATTTAGCTTCTTTGAAAACACTGCTGCTTTCTGACTAAACAGAAGCAGGCAGTTACCAGTTTTAGTTTATGACAAGACAATAATTCATAAAAGTAAAGTAATGCAATAGAGGAAAAATGTAAATTAAGTATCTACCAGCTCAACATGCACAAAGCATGCAACCCAAGGATGCCAGCAACAGATCTTAGATTAGATCAGCTTGCAATGCTCCAACTCAATAGAGCCTTTCAGCACTTGACTAAAAAGCTACATAAATACAAGCAACAAGATTAGAATAATGGAAAATGACCACAGAAGTAACACTTAAAATTCTGTCACTACTACCAGTGACTCAATTGGGCCTGCTGGGCAGTTGTAGGAAAAGAATGTTATCTGCAATGCATATGCAAATCAGAGTCGTTTTCCTCTCAACACTGAGCTGTTAAAACAGTTAAGTACAGCTGCTTTCCTGCTGAAGACCTTCACCCATTACACGAATGCCTCACATATCCTGAAGCATCTCAGTGCTTGAAAGCAATCAACAAAGCAAGTTAAATGCTAGTGAGGAGAAAAACAACAAGCACAACACCGTTCTCACCATTACACCACTGTATAAATGTTATCTGCCACATACTAAAAACCGTGCCCCTTTTGCTGCCTCTTCATGTGAACAAACACATACTAGAACAAGGAAAAGTTCAAAAATATGGCAATAGGGATAACTGCCATCTCTCATACAGAGTTGAGCAGATTACGTAGTTCAGTCTGGAGAGAAGATGACTTGGGTTTGAAGGGATAAGCAAAGCCCCTCAGATTCTGAATGGACTAGACATACCACCGATGCAGCACAGGTGATTCTTACCAGTCTGAAACGTTGCAGGGGGATTTTGCCAACATCTACAGGACTCCGCTCTGCAATGTTCACAAATTTTGCCTCCAGTACAGCCACAGCACACATCACATGAACCCACCTGTCAGGACAGAAGAAAGGAAAAAGAAATTAATATGCATTAGGCCAACAGAGGATGCTTTGGAGTTTAAGTAAATACAGTTCTGTTCAAGTTTGCCATATAAATCACAATAAATAACCTCTGAGAATGATCAGTGTAATCTTCCTACTGCTACTAACAAGTCACATGTATGGCAAACCCAAGACTTCTTCATACTTAAAACCTACTACTAACAGGCTTAACAGGAGAGCAGTTTAGCGACTCCTGCATGATGAAAGGCTGCCTGGCCAAGTTTCAGTTATTTCATGGTGCTACAAGTCTGCCCCACTGCTATTTCGCACCAAATAACTTGAGATGATCCACCACACCCAAAGGACACAGGACAGGCAGTTATGCATGTTTTGCTATAGAGGTACCTTGAATTTCAATGTTGTTCTACTTAAAACTATGGTTGCCCTTTGTCATTACTGTAATCACAAATAAGATGGAAAATCTCCTCTGTAGAGAAGGTACTTTCAAATGTTAGCTCATTTGGAACCTTATTTTTATGTGGTAGGTTATACCTCTGCACGTTACAGCTCTGCTCTATCAAATGCAAAACAGTTAACAGCTGCTATCAACAGAATGAGAATCAGGCATTACCTACAGAGGAAAGATTTGCTGCATGAGAACACAAGGAACACACGAAGTGTGAAGGGTGTTGTTGGTCACTCTGTTACACCAAATGCAGACAGTTTACCAGCTTACCCTCAGATACTTAGAAACTGAGCCTCTCCTTAAAGTCAAAAGAATCTGGAACACTCACTTGTCATCATTGGCTCTCTGCAGCGCTCCTCCTCTTAATGAACACAAACAGCAGTCCTGGAATAAAGAAGAAAGCATTAACTGGCAGACAGAGTGAAGTTCAGTGCACCACACTTACTGCAGAACTTCCACCTCAAAATGCACATCCAGAGGAAGAAAATGATTTTGCTGTCAGAAGAGAGCTAACTACCTTGTACAGATCAACCCCTCTCAAAAGCTGCTGCCCTTAGGGCAACAAATATAGATTCCAAGTCTGCTGAAAGCAAGCAAAACCTACCACTGAAGGGTCAACTTGTTTGTTATAGGTTCCTTTTACACCTGCAACACCCTATACCCTCTGGGGATGTGTAAAAAGATCTGGAACAAGCATGAGGAAATAATAATCGAAAGGCTGACCCATTCTACTGACCTAGAGTCTATACAGCTGTTTGAGGGAATCCCGTTCTTCTTGCTTTCTTCACATGTGCATACCTGCCTAGTTATTAACACAAGTTACTTTCTAGCTTAGAAATAGTATCCACCATAAATTCAGACAGTCAATGGAGCTATTCCCACATTCATGCAGAACATCTTCCCTCTGACTCAAATGAGCTCGGCAGCTTTGCACCAGTTAAAAGGATATAATTATGCTTTAAAAGTACCAAAACACCAGAGACTGGCTCCTAAACATTCTCTAAATTGTGTTCTTCTCACAGGATAATTAAAAAAACCAACACCCACAACACTTTGTGAATTAACTTTGTAGCCAAGTTCCCAGATGTACCAGACTCCATCTGTGAAAAACTTTACCTCTTCTAACGCATTTTCTGTACACCGGGAGCACATCCAGTCTTCAGTGGCCTTGTCAGGGGATACACCATAACAACCTAGAACAGACATATCTCACTTAAGAGTTTCTTTAAACTCAAACCCATTCCCCTTAGGCCTAGAAGCAAAGCAGGAATTAAAATCAACGAGCCCCAGGATGACGCTGTGTATTTGAAGCCATCCATGCAGCCAACTGCTTACCCCACAGGCCAGCACCCAAGTATGTACTCCTCTGGTAAGGGCTGAACTTGGTCTATTTGTACGTTAGATCAACTGGCAGAGGCCTGCTATGATGTACAGGCTCAGCACGGAGAACACCAGTGCTTAGGGTAACATCTGGATGCACTCACTCGCATGAACACAGACATGGCAGTTCTTGCAGGTGATGAGTACACTGGTTCCATCTTCCTCCAGGTAGGGAGTTGAAAGATTGAGGTCAGTGCTGCAGCCAGTTGCAGTAAAGCACATTTCAGGAATCAAGGGTTTAGTTCGGATCTTCCCATCCACAGCAGCTGAAGTCACTCCAGAGTTTTGACTGCTGCCTTCACATTCTGCCTGTGAGGGATGGAGAGGGAATTTAAATTTTACAAGTAAAATGGCCTTGTATCATCTTTACTCACACAGTATTTCATACATATATCCAGTTTAAAAATAAGAACGAAAGTACTGAAAGATTATAGAGTTGGTAGGTTAGGTGAAAATATAGTTATGTTTATAACTATTTATAACCATTTATAGTTATATTTATAAAATCCTCAGCTGCTGTGGCTTCAGAATGAAATCACTCACTACTCAAACACTAAATGTAAAGTCTGAATTGCATTCCTCTAATGGGCAACAAGATACACAAAGTCCATTTCTTCTGACAGAAGAGATGGAATTACCAAGCCCACCTCATGCTCTACAGGCAATACCTCTTCTGCATATTCCCCCTGTAATACAGAGGATCACAACACTGCTATCCATCAGTGTACACTTATCTTACCCGAATATGGAAGGATTACCAACTCATGAATAGATACCTACTACAATCCCCATTATTTTTCCCAGTGTAGTTCTGAAAAGGTCTAATGGGCTTTAGAACTAATTTGGTCCTGGAAAATAAACAGACTAAAAATGCAGTTTCCCATAAAAAGTTCAGGAGACTTTCAGGCTAATCTTTTGTAATTTATTCTTCTAAACCAATGTCAAATCAAACAGCTAAGACATACAAAGTTTACAGAGATGTTTTTCCATTCAAGCTACTCCTCTGAACAGCTAAACAGAAATTAATCTTTCTCTTTGAAAAAATGTTTAAACCATCTTCTGTACCTTGCAGGCTACCACAAATGTAGCTTGCCTAATCTTTTAAAATTACTGTTAGCAGAAATTGCAGTAGCAGAATGAATCTGCACTGTCTCTCCTACAGTGTATCAAAAGCTAGGGAAAAAAGTCCAGGTAAAGCTCACAGTTGGAAGGAAATGGACATGTTTTCAACAAGTCTTGTTTAGTTTAATTCTGTAAAACTTAATGACTGAAACTTACATTGCATGTCAAGCAAAAGAGAAAATGACTGAGGAAAATCTAGAACAAAATTGACGAAAATAATGACTTTTTTCCCCCCAAGCAGCAGACACTCTTCTTCTTCCTAAAGGAAACGTGCATACTTGTCTGGAATTTTGTGCCAATTTTTTATTTGAAGGGGTAACTGAAGTGACTTTCCAGACTTGCTATAGACTTTCTGAAGTTGGAAGAAAGACTCTAACCACAGCTCAAATCTTGGAAGAGTTTCTGCTCCACTGCCTGGTGTAAACAGATATTTGAAAACCTGCGGCCAAGAGTTTTCTGCTCAACAGCAACTTAGAAAAAAGAAGTTAAGAGAACTTCAACTGTCCCCAAATTGTTAACTTTATACCCTTCAGCATTAGTGAAATCTTCATGTACCACACACTTCCTAAGTAGAATGTCCATTCATAAGAACTTACTCTCAGACAGAAATAGCAAAATTGAATAAAAACTATGGTCTATGGTTTTCATTAAAATTAGTAACTATATGAAATATAAATATTCAACAAAAATGTGAGGTCTTTATTTCCAAAACTGTGGTGAACATGTTTCTAGTGCAACCACAATCATACAGTCATCACAAATAAGTCAAATATGCTTAGTGTATGGGAAGGGTCAAACCATCTCAAAGTTGCAGGTCAAACATGCAGACAAATATTCAAGCTACCTTAAAATTATTTGCCTTAGGTATATCAAAAAATTCAGTGTGAGACTCCTGCCTGCACATTTAGTCAACATGACAAAGGACTTCTGCACCCCATCCCATGCTACTGTCATGGATACACTCCAAGACAAGACAGCTTTCAATCTATACCATCTACAAACACAGCCCTAAATCCTTTTCAGTAAAAGGTTTTCTTCCTTGCTAGCTCCTCAAAGACCATGTGCTATGAGAGGACCTAAAGTGTTTTTTAAAAAACATTTTAGAAGTGAAGGAGTCAGTCTGGAAGAGAAAAAGGATTTTAAAGTCAGCTCTGGCAACATTTAAGCTCCATTCTGTGGTTTGAGCAAAAGCCACAAAACACAAAAGCTTCTGCTGAACAGCTGAGCGAGCCCCTGGGAACTCATCACAGGTGTGAGGATGTTCACTCACTTGTGCTCTCCTGGAACAACTCCTTGGGAAGACTGCAACATTGATACAGCTTTTGTTAATGGGCAATATGCAAAACCACATTTAAAACTATGTACCACAGCAGCACCTCCTCTGTTACCTCTCTGACAGCACGAACAGTCTTGGTTTCATACCTGATATGCCTGGAAGAGCATACAAACAGCACAGTACGGGGGCTGCTGGGCCATGGTGCGATTGTATTCTTTTTCAGCCTCGAAGTTTGGCGGCCGATTCTGCCACAGCTGGCTCAGTGGCTTGGCCCATGCTTCTGTCTCCTCAGCCTCTTCTTCAGGAGTTAGCTGCTCTGATGCCTCTGTGATAAGAGAGCATTCACTCAGTGATTATGCGGCCTTTTATAGATGTTCTTCTTGTAAATGAAACTAAATAAGGCAAGAAACTATGAATGGAGATAAAAGAAAGACTGCCAGAAAGCAAACTGACAGAAGGGTGATGGAAGCCAGTAACCAGTCTCCTTTCTAAGAGGCTTCTACTAATCAAGCAACAGTGCAGATACAAGATAGGCTTAGTGTGAGAACAGTACCAGCTCCAAATCACATCAACATCAAAACTAAAGCCATCAGCCAAAGAATTTGGCCTTAGGGTTTTTTTAAAAATCATGAATATTTACATCAATGACTGGAATGCTCTAAGGCAGATGCAGTTAGGCAACAGTCTCTGGTACTGGTTTAATTTTCCTTTCCAAAGAAAAGTACAGGAAAGAAAGATGACACCATCTGAGAGAAAAGTTTAATGATACAATGAGATAAGCACCTTGTCTAGGAGGCAGAGCTGTCACTTGCTGACCCCTGTTTATCGCCATTTACTAACTAGGATATCCCACACTGCCCACAGAAGCTGAGACCCTCTTCCAACTTCCCAGAGAGCATAAGGCTTCACTTACCATCATCACTGATGCAGTCTTTCACCAGGAGCGGGTGATGGCGTGGGAGTTTGCTCAATGGCTGGCGACGACCCTTGGACTTCTTACTCTCCTTCACTGAGCTTATGTACTCCTTTCCCACCTGGACCAGGAGAAGCAATCAGCTGTCAGTTAGCACATGCCCTTTTGACATTTTGGAAGGAATTTACTTTGAACTTAGAGAAACTTCTTCAAAACGCACACACGCTTCCACAGTTTTATTTCCAACGAAGTAACTTCAGCTCTAAACTCTTTTTCAAAGTGCTCAGAGCACTTTTGCTACAAAAAACTGGACAGAGCTGTACTAGCTCTGTTGAGTCAGCAGAATGGACACTTTTCACAAGTCCCAGTGTAGCTGCAAGTCTGTTTCTTTAAAGAATCATGTAAAAGACAGAAAGAAAGATGAGTTGGATGGTTCAACTTGAATGAGCCATGATAAGAAGTCTCATGAATTCTGGAGAAGCCTCAGTTTGTGTGTCACTTAAAATATTCCAAATTTAAAAGAATTATTAAAATAAGTTAGAAAAAATACAGAGGTCATAGACATCTCAAACTAAGAGTTATTTTAAATGAAAGACACTGTCATCCTTTCTGCTTATTACTTGCCCTGATGTCTTACCAGACAGACTGGAAGAAGGAGATTGCAAAACCAGCTATTTCCTCTTCCCTTAGCCTCATACAAAAACAAGTGACACGCTGACAAAATTACTACTAACCTGACAAGCAGGGCAGTAAAGGTAATGATTTTAACAGTTCAGGAAGTCCCTCTCTAGATAAGAACCTACTCTTTAAAAAAAATCTGTTATTCTTTTAAAAGCATAAGTAAATCTTGGATTAAATGCATCTTACATATGTTTAAATATCTTCTTTTCACAAAAGAAGCCAGAAGAGAGCATAATAATCATTACCTCTGTTATCTTACACAGGGTTGGATACAACATTTCTAAGAAATATTGAAATTAGCATTCTCAGTTACCACCTAATGGAAAAATTGTTTCGAAATACACCACACTGGGGAAAACAATCCACACCCATTCAAAATTTCATCTTTTCCCTGTATAGAGCATGCGATGGAGACATCAGTACCTGCAACAGAATGTCTTTAGTTTAAATAGCAAAGACAACTCTCTCAGTTTCAAGTTTCAGTTTAATTATCAACAGACTGGTCTATGTGCTGTTCCTTTTGTGTAATTCTTGACTTCTTAGGACACAATCATTACTGGCCTCCCATTCTCTAAACACAGATGTAAAGACGAAAACAAAATATTGGAAAGACACTGCCAGATAAGATTCTAACTCTTCTCTTAGGTTGTTTAATAAAACATTAATTGGCAGCTTTTAAACATTCAGATTAACGTTCTCCCAACCAATATTTTTGTTGCATCCTTTCTACTCTTTTAAAAGGACACAAAGATGTACCCACGTATGCAATTTTATATTAAAAACCCCTCATCACATGCATGTGCTTGCAATAAAGGCTGGAACAAACTAGATTCATTTTTGGTACAAACAGGTGTCTCTTACTACAAAAGGACCTCAATCAGCCTGTAACACCACCACGTCAAAAACATTAAGCTACCCCTTCCATTACAGCACTTGAACAGTTTAGAGAAGTTCTCAAAACAGGTGATCTCCTTGCCTACTTGAAGGGCTAAGTGTATAAGGCTTTAATCTGAACTCCTGTGTGTTTAGCAAAACCCAGAGGTGCAACCTGCTATACAAACACCAGTGGGACAAAATTGTCATCTGCACAGATAGGAAGTTTTGTCACAGCAAATTCCTGACCATGGAATTACAGCCCTCCAGCTTTCAGTTCTTTTGCCATTCATACCTCTGTAAGGTCTTGCTCACTGACACTGGAGGTGGCACTGGCTTTCTTCCCTGAAGTCTGTTCATTGTCGGATCCGCTGGCATCCCCCTTAGCATAGCTGTGGACTGTGAACACCCCGGCTGGCCCAGGAAGAGTTCGTTTTGCCAACAGATCAGACGATTCAGAGTCTGAAGAATAGGCAGGCGAGCTGGACTGAACACTGGATGTTGCACTCTGCTTTGAGGCTGGCAGCACTGAAGTGGAATTTGAAGCATGTGAAATGGAGAGATCCAGTACAGCTCCTTCTTGTTCTTCTTCCTCCTCCTCAAGCTTCACTGTTTTCAATTCTTCAAATTTGGCTGAGTCCACATGATCTGGAAGAAGGGATATACTGACTTTTTCTGAAGTCTGGGCAGAAAGAACATTTGTGCAACTTTTTGCACGAAGCCTAACAGAAAAGCAAACTACTACACACGAAAAAGCAACAGTACATCATATAAAGAGTAGATGATTAATTCAAACACCTATAAAGTCATAGCTGGCTTAGTGAGAGAGAGAATAAAAGCATCTGCTCATTGCCTCTCCCATCACAAGAACTAGGGTATATCAAACAAAACCAGCAGATAGTGAGTTCAAAATAAACAGAGATGATCCTTTATACAGACGTGTATGTAGTTAAAACAGCCCAACTCCTGGCTGTATGTTACTGAGGGTAAGAGGTTACAAACGTTCATGAGAGACTAAATAGAAAAAAAATAAAAACCCGCAAACCGGTAGAAGATTAATATATTACATACAAGCTGCAAAGAGCTGGAAAACAAAATACAAAAGGGGGCATCACATATGTTTTCTCTGTTCTTGTGTTGTTCCATAGGCCCCTTGCTCCTCCCCTAGTAGCAAGGGTAACTCATCCAATACAAGCCACATGAATTTTGTCCAGCCTACTTATTACAAAATTACAAGTAACACACCTATAAATCACACCACACTCACAGTACCAGGAAGTGTGCATATGTTTTACTAAGCAATTCCTATAAAGAGGTCACATTGCTCAAGAGAGATACAAAGCAGCTTAGACTACTGAGGCATCTCATATATTTTTGTATACAGGCAGGCCAAATAAAGAGTAAAAATCAAAAACTAGAATATGGTAATATTTCAAGTCTTACAACAGTAAATTTCTGAGATGCTAGCAACGGCTCTGACAAACCAGTGTCTGCTTTTTAAGCAGCCTACCAACTAGTGTCATACAAAAGAGTGCCCCAGACAAGCCTGGCACACAGTTACCTGGAAGTTTGAGCCTTTGTTCACCTTGCTGCACAAGTTCACTCGTCGGCCTCTCACGAGGCTCTGCCATGTCCGCTTCATACTGTGTGGAGCTGAGCTCCTCCTTAGGGAAGGCCTCACTCTCACTCACCTCCTGAGGCACTTCCAGGCAGACCCTGTGCCTTTTTGTTCCTATGCGGTGCTTGGGGATGCTGCAGAAGACAAATCCCTATGTCAGGTTAGCAAACATGTAAATGTGTTAAATTTCTGTGTGAATGCATAAAATACAGTCTGGTTTGGATCAGTGTTTTACGAGACAGCCTCTGGAGGGCCAAATAATTTCCAAATTATTCTGAAGTGTTTTCTTCGCCTTTACAGAGGAAAAGTCAGTCATCCCTAGAGATGACTTTTCAGCATGTTAATCACGTATTAAGGCAGCTATGCTCTAGCCAGCATTCTTTACCTTAAACAAACCCCCTCCAAACAAAACCCCAAACAAACCAAACCAACAAGAAAAAAAATCCACCACCAAAGATAGCTTTAGGAACAGTAGCTGGCACTGACTGAAAAAGATTTAACTGCAAAATGTAAGATGATTAGCCTGTTGACCTTCAGCAGCCAGGAACTGCACAGCAATGCCACAGCTTGCAGCACTGATTGTACCAGAATTTGCTAGCAAGTACTGTCCCATGATCTCAATACAACCCCTTTTTCTTCTGGCCTGTCAGTGCAGGGTACACACTGCTACTCCATGCTTTGGAGGTCTGTCCCAAGATGAAGAACTACCTTCCAAGCTGGTGTGTTTCCTGCTTACCACAGACTATCTCTTAATGTGGACTTAAACAGTAAAAAATATTAACAGTAAACCCTGTTCCCAGGAAAAAAGATTATTGCTAACTCTGGCTGTTCTATCAGAATGGCAAACACTTAATTGCAACTGGGTTCAAATTCTAAGAATCCAGTAGAAAATCAGAGGACTATATAAAGCAGTACCTTTTTGTTTCATCCCCATCCACCTCCTCTTTACATGTCTCTTCTGTTTCCATCTCCTCAGCACACTGTTTCCCATTCTTGACTTTTTGCATGAGATCCCCTTTAAGGAACTCTGCTGCCTCTGGGGTTGGAAGAGCATGGTCAATGACAGTCACGTCCTTCCCAGCTTTCCAAAGCTTGTAACGATCCGGCTGGTACTTCCTCACAAACACATCCATGGAGATTTTCACCATGTCCTTCCGACATGAGCACTGAAGTCACAGAAAATATTAAAGTAAGGCGAAATATTCAACAATTCTACTCTGCATGTCTCTAGCACTTTGCTTTCAGGAGTTTAAGGAACAAAATCCCACACTCACATGTAACTGAGCCTCAGAACTCCCAAGACTCTTTCCCAAAAAATCAAAAGGGTATATACAAGGTTACTAGAAATGGCAGAAAAGCCAGCAAAAAAACATGAAACAGAAAACCAGATGTTATCACAACAACTAGGAAAGAAGGCTCATCAGTGTTTTTACAGAGCTGCTGGTAGAAGCTGACTGTTCTAAAACAAGCTCATACAGAAACAGGCAGCAAAACCAGAGACTGTAATGAAGAAATCAGAGCCACACAAATTCTAGGCCTACCCAGAGCAGTAGAGGTTTCCCTCACCCAGGCATGGTTACAACTAGTGCTTCAAAGCATTCACTTCAATGTAGCTTCTGAAAACCCTTGTTTGTAAGGCACCTCTACAGGGATATAACACTATTCAGTTTAAAGGTTCAGCCACGATACTTATTTTGGTAAGGCATTTAAGTTACCAAAGTTGTAGTCCAGGCTAAACAGTCAATAAATAATGGTTAAAATACTGGAGAAAAACACTGACGACCTCTGCCCACCAAGCATATTCTTTCCTCTCTGGAAAGACAACGAGTCCCCTGCTTTTCTTTGAAGCCTCACTGGAGCTGCACAAACTTAGAAAAAAGTTACAAAGTTGCAAAACATGTTGCATGCTATCCGTGGTTGACACAAGGCATGAAGCAGGACTTTGCCTGGATGTTGCTACTTTATGAGAAAGCAAACATCCCATCTTAAAAGGGCTGAAACCACTCTCTTAGAACAAACAGTGGGGCTTAATGACGGCAACAGACCACTCACCAGCACCGACTGCTTCCCGTACTCAATCCACCGAAGAGTAGCAAAGTTGGTAGATTCAGCACAGTTAAAGCCATGGTTAAAGCCAGCATGATAGCTATAAGGAAAGGTTATCATGAACTCTCCAGCCTCTTGTGTCACCTAGAAGACAATTGAGACATCACAGTGTTATTCAGAATTTAAGAAGGTACTTGGTGAATATGACTGAAAGGAGCTCCTGTACCCCTCTCTGCAGCACACCCAAAAATCCAACTCACAGATGGTGCCTGGAGCTCCCCACTACAATGGACAGACTTGCTACTGACCTTCACTATTCTGCTACTTATGTTAAACATCTGTTTCCTGAAAAGCCATGCTCAACAGATTTTTTACTAAAACACAACACAACTGGTCAAAATAGCACAGAAATGGTTATACATACAAAATACTCTGTCACCAGCTATATGGAGTTTGAAAAGATACTTATCGGTATCAGATACAGGTTTGGCTGAACAGTATCTAAGGTGGAGTAAATTTCTATCCACACAGAACCTGGAAATTTATTGCTGTTTTCTTTTGCTGTTCATATTAGAGTACAACTCTCAGTGAGCCTTCCACTGCTTGCTCTTCAACATTTCCCCACTGTAAAGGTTTATGACAACAAAAATAAAAGCTGCCCAGGCAGATGAGACAGTATTTCTGAATAAGAACTCAAAGACTAGATCTTTAATATCTCTCTGGGGGGGGAGAATGGCAGGTATTACCTGAGAAAGTAAGGAAGCATACAACGTTACCAATGTAATCAAAAAATTAACAGGGGACAGCCCTTATTTTCTATTGAGGAAGCAGATTGCAACAAAAAAAATTAGCTGGGGCAAGTTCGAAACAAAAAAAGAACAACTTACTTCACTGAATACACATCTACACAGTGAAGTGAATCTAACAAAGGAGGTACTGTTTAGTTTTAAGTTAAAAAAAATAAAAAATGAAAAAAAAAAATCACAGAAAATGAAGCTTTTATTCTTAGGAGCCCTCGACAGATTTTTCAGTCTCAAACTCTTTCAGACCCCAACTGTCAGATAAATGGAAATACAACAGGATTGCCTTATACCCTGCCTGTTTCTATTTTCCCCTCTAAGCATCTGCTACTGGCTGTTGTCAGAAACAAGACAAGGCTGCAGGAACCTCTTGATCAAGCTGGTATAACCACGATTACTTTTCTACACCTTATCAAATGGAATTCCGTATTTCTTCAGAATTGATGGAGAGATGAGAGTCATCTTGTGACGGAGAAATGCTTCACAGCTTTGGGCACTTCCTGGGAAAAAACCTGTTTAAAATAAAGACAAGCAGAGATGTTACCATTGTGCTCAAACTACATTTATTTTTCAGCAGTTTTTATGAAAAATTACTGTCTAGACACATTTTCCCTACAAGTATGGACCACCTTATTTGAAGTGTGCTAGCTTGCATGCTGAAGAAAAATAACAGCTCCCCAAGATTTATCTTTTAGCAGCTGCCAGTTTGAAAGAACATAAGAAATACTACAAATAGAAGGATTCTCCCTTGGCCATAATCTTCCAGTTTTAATAATCAATAGCTAAGGATTTTCTCATTAAAGGTTAAACAGACCACAAGTTCATTATTTGTAATGTGACAATTTCTCTGGTGTGTATCCTATAAGCAAACATTCGGAAATAATGTAATCTATGTTCTAAAAGGCAAGTTCAGTCATGCCAGCCTGTGCCCTCTAAAAGAGCTGAAACCCATTGCAGCTGTCCATCCCATCTTTAGAAAAAGGCAGGACATGAACTGCCTGATTACCTTTTGCAAGTCTCTCCAGCCGCTTCCCATGCTCTGGAGGGATAGAGTACCTGCAGTTGTAAGAAGAAGTCTGTCAAGTTCAAGTGACAACAATAAAATCTCAAAGTTTAACTGGAAATCATAATCAGTCATCAAGGTGTGAATTACTTGGGAAAAAAAAAAAATCCTCTATTCTACACCAGTCTTTTCAAAATTGGATATAAAGCTAAAAATCTTCATTGAGGACTTTTACCTTTCTATCCCAAGAAAAATCAACACTCAAAAGCTGACCATTTCTTTCAACAACTTCTGCTCAAGCAGTCAAGGAAGTAAAAAGTCTGATGTATATAATTAGCAGATCTGTGCAGCAAAACATGAATTGCAACGAGAAAGGGAAGAGTACTTCCTGAACTGTCTCAGTTCACAGCTGCGCAGTCTCAGTATACTAAGTGCAAGGAGGAACACAGGGCAAGAGAGAAAATGGAATCACCTCTTTCAGCTGCTCAGACCAAGATGGGACTAAGTCAGATGCCATGTCCTTAACACGTGCACAACTCGTGGAGTACTCTTTAGGGCTATGTCTCTCCCTGTACACACCTTTTTATGGGTGCCACAAAACTCCTGGTTGGCATGACTACAATAAACAAATCAACCTACTTAGTTTGCTTCTACTCTGGCAGACAATGCTATATACTGAATGGATTCCTTGCTAAATTAATCAAAGATACCAGCAAATCGCACTTCTTCCAAGTACTACTGTAGAAGAAGAAATGGCCAAATAGTTCAACAGATGGAACTATTCTGTTTCATGTTTCCCTGCTACTGCCACTGCATGGGGTTGTTTGGGGGTCACATTGTGCTAGCTATTATTTTTTTCTTCAAAGTTGTAATAAAAGGCAGCCAAAAATACTAGTTGCCAACAAAAGTGTCATGGGAACAATTGCTGAATTTGCCTGAGAAATTAACTGGTGAACAGAAGGGCATGATTCACTCTTAAAATGCAACCCATGCTACACAGAAATTCAGAAGCGTCCCCCCAAAAGAATCAAGAAAGCTCAGATACTGGACAAACCACTCAGTGACATCCACTAGCCTGATGTTTAAATCCATGATAAACACCTACAGTTCAAAGTCTGTTAAAAGCTGCCTGTTGCCCCAGTGCCTGTGTAACCATACCTCTCTGTGGTCATTTTAGAGCCTCAGGAAATGATAAGCAAGTTTGCCAAGTTTTGGCCTTACCACAGCAGAGAGCATCCACACTATATACTGTAATTCAGAGGAACTCTCTACATCAGGACCGCAAACAGACTCTTCTAGAAGGTAACCAAACAAATTCTACTGAGGACATGCACTGCTTTGCAGTTCCTTACAGATTTCTAGTGCTCTTGTCATCAGATAGAACTGCAGTGCAAGACTGGAGAAATGGTAATTACTTTAGTCAACTCTTAGCTTCATGACTTTGACTCCAATATTTTATGGTATCGCTCTTCTACATCTAGAAGATTCCTTAGAAAATATTACCATGACTTGGGTTCCCCAAAATGCAAGTAATTAATACTGTAGAGATCCATGTCCTCGGTGTGCCAAGCAAAGGAAGTTTTCCACATGCCAAAATATAGGTAAGGAGTATTCACTCCTTCAATGGTTATGCCACTTTCGTTCTCCACAATATCCAGGATTGTGTTCAATCTGCCAATATTCCACGCATCTACATGCTGTAAAACACAAGCCTCATGTCAAACAAGGATTACAAAGTACAAAACCACACAGCAGTGATGACAGTTTGCAAAAGCTTAACAGACACTTGTGAAACAGCACATCACAGAATTACACAGCTCAAGCTGTGAGCTAGGTCACCTAAACTCAAAGTCCTGCATGATAGCTTGCATAGTGATTACTTACTGGCCTTTAAGGAGGGGAAAAAGTTACCAGTCAGCATAACGATTGCAAAGGAGAAATAATCACGAAGCTACAGACTTAACAGAGCAGAGAACAATAGCTGATGTTGATTGAGCTTGAGCTGATGTCTGAACCCTCTTGAACAAAACCACTTTTCATTCCAAATATCTTTTAAAAGAGTAAATCATGGTAATTTAGGAGAGAAGCAAGCAGAATGCAAACTGTCTTTTGACAGTTATCATCCTACGACCTAACAGCTACAGAGCTGTCCCACAAAAATACATACACCAGAGGATACCAAAACAGCATGGACCCACTGATCAACACTTCCAACTCTCACACAGCTTTCAGGACAAAGCAACGCTTGGGCAATCATGGTTTTTGCTTTCCTACACTGAATTGCACTACACTGAAGTGCCAGCAAAGGTCCCTTAGAATGCTACCTCTGTCAGCTGCCTACTCCAGAAGCTGAAACTATGCTAAGACTATCATTAACTTCTTCCAAAAGGTAAGAGTCAAATGCCACATTAGTATTTATGGAATGCAATATACCAGGAAAACTGTTACCTAAAAACCAGAACAGTTTCCTCACCTTGTCGTAGAGCGTGCCATTAACGTCAGCCCCATAGATGGGGGCATTGAATGTAAGGTTCTTCCAGTATTTTCGTTCAAGGTCCTCAAAGTCCGTGTACCGGGGTGTGCAGTACCTGAAAAAACCAAGAAAGATACTAAAGACTTTGATATTTGACAAGTCTAAACCAATGTTTTCCTCGACTGAAAGAATGGAAAGCTACAATAAAAATACCTAATGTGTGTTACCAGCCAGACTCCTAAACTACCAGAAGAGCAGCAAGAGCAGTCACAGCTCTGTTTCTGTGACACTTGAGAATGGAAGTATCAAAAAGAAAATTACTTTCCCCATTTCTCAGTTTACTTTCATTTTTGCTTTGTGCGCTTTTCCGGGGTCAGAACAATTTCACTTTCTAGCTGCAGCTACTTAAAAGCAACAACACAGTCGAAACCAGAAACTATACAAATAGCAACTTAAAAAAAACCCCAAACAAACCCACAATTTTCTGCTACTGTGAAAACTAGCACGCCTTCACAGACTTGCCATGGTCAAACATGCTCTGTTTACCAGCAAAATATCTGTTCTTGATGCCCATTCCCTGCTAACTATGTACTGGACTATGTGTAGCACTGGGGGATCAAATTTAGTCTTAACACCTATTTAATGTGTGTCTGTATACATAGATTCCAGACAATTACATATATAACACAAAACAGTAACTTCCATCAAATTATTCTATTAAACAGAATTCTAAAATATGTGGTCTGTACTGCTTTTGAAAGTTAAAATAAGGTTTGATGGACTGACTGTAGCTGACAATTCCAATGCTATTTCTAGTTACTGCAAAGGCTATTTTGCTTCAGCTCCTTTTCAAGTGATCTTTTCTTCATCTCCTTTTTTATGTCATGAACATTCCTTTCTCCACTACTTATTAAGTATTTCAATGGTCTAGCTACTGGGGACAGACAGACAGGAGCCCACAGCACAAACAAAAAGTTCTGCTGCCATTACACATCATCTTGCTGCACAGGTGACAAAGGTTCCCATGCACACAGCTCGCTGTACAAGCAACCTCATCTGCCCAGGGCAGGACGTTCACACTGCTGACCCCAGACCATACCGAGCACCTGGCCCCTGCGGGAAGCTGTGGATGCCCCATCCCTAGAAGTGTTCAAGGCCTGCTTGGATGGGGCTCTCAGCAACCTGTTCTTGAGGCAAGAGTCCTTGCCCCTGACAGGGTGGGGACCCAGATGACCTTTAATGCCCCTTCCAACCCAAACCATTCCATAACTCTATGTGCCCAGGACCGGCCGTACTTGTCACTGTTGGCGATCCTGCGGAATTCGCGGACCGTCATGGCCTTCTTTTGGATGTTGTACTGCGTGAAGAGCCCAGACTGCCCCGTCACCACCTGCTGGATGGGCGCGGGGATGACGAGCTCGTCGATGTCATCGTAGCACTGCCGCGGCTTCCACTCCTTAGGCGGCACGATCTGCGGGGACACACGGGCCGGGACAGGCGGCCGCGGCCGGGGACAGCGTCAAACTCGGGGAATTCGGGCCCAGCCCCGGCCGGGGCGCGCCCGCCCCACCGGCGCCGCGGCGTAAACAAAGGGCGGAGGCGGCCGGTGCGCGGCCCGGGGCCGGCGGCGCGGCCTCCGCCCGGGGGGAGAGGGAGTGTCGCACCTTGGCCAGCCCGGCGCGGTGGGCGCCCTGCGACTCCACGTAGGCGATGTAGCGGCTGAAGTCGCGGAACTCCTCCATGGTGGGGTGGAAGGTCATGATGCGCTGCCCGGGGTTGAGGCTTTCCAGCTCCGAGGCCATGATGCCGGGCCGGCCCTGCGCGGAGGAGGCGGGGGTGTCGGTGCGGGGGGCGGGACACCGCGCCCGCCCCGCCCCTCCCGCCCGCCGGCCAATCGCCGCGGGGTCCGCACCGGCCCTGCCTCCTCATTGGTGGAGGACGCGTGCCCGTCAGGCCCCCACGGCTCGCTCTCCCTCTCACGGCGGAGAACGCCACTGACTCAC
>VWPU01001579.1:0-43660 GCA_013398955.1 Callaeas wilsoni | reverse complement strand
CGGGCCGGGCCGGGCCGGGCGAGTCCCCCCGCACGGGACGGGGCCGCACCGCCGCAGCTTCCCCCTCCCCGGGGGAGTCCCGCCGGCCCTACAGAAACCTAAAACTCCCACCCGCAGCCCAGCCCTTCCCCTGCCCTCGCTGCCTATTCGATTAAAAAGTCCGCGCCGTGCGGATGATTTCAGTGCAGAACGCTCTGCCATGCAAACGAGCGCAATTAATGCCTTTGAAACAATTTACGATTTCCGGCCTACTTCAACATGTGTTAGCATATACCTGGTTTCTTTAATATACACTTTGTTTTTCCAAAACCACAAACATAGTTGCTGGAATTTCATGTGGAAGTGCTTAAGGGGTTGAAAGTTAACACCTTTGTGAGCCGAGCAGTCTCACAGTTGCTGCTAAACAAAAGCCTCTTTGTAGAAGCCTTCTCGAAATGTTTTCTTAACATGTTCCAAGTAGTTTTAGGCAGGCAACTAAAGTAAACAAGATGTTACCATGATAAAAACACTTGTGAAAACATTACAGAGTGCACTTAGTAGTTTCTTTCACATAAACTCCCCTTCGTTTCATCAAAGTTAAATGCACATGAAGCAGATTACCAGCATCACTGCAACACAGGACTGCCAGATCTCTCCAAAGGTCTGTGTCCTTTCTTTTAAAGAATATATTTGATTTAAAAATGGTACTGCTAGGATTAAGCATGTCTAACCCACAATCAAATTATAGGAAAAAAAGAAAGGAGGGAGAATAATAAAACCCTATTCAGTCTTCTTAATTTTTTGCCCTGGATACCTGGCTACCCTGCTGAATGAACCACCCTCCCTCCAGCCGGGATTTCCTGAACAACTTGCCGTATAAGGGGTATATATTTCTATCTTCAACGGTCTTTAAACACATGCAAATGAAATCAAGGATATAGTCAATTTTGCAGGAAAGTCGCTCTGTGCTACTAATTGCTCCTTTCGCTGCCGCCTGCGAGACGGGCCCTGGTTAACAGGCCAGACACGTGCGCACCCTCCAGCCCTCACCTTGCTCCCTGCAGCTTGGCAGAGGCCACAGGGTCACCGCCCTGAGACTGGACTTGTTTTTGTTTTTAGGCTCAGGGAGCATTCTGGAGCATGCAGGGTGCTGCTGTTTCATTAGGCAGAGCAGCAGCCCCTGCTGCTATCAGCTAGCTCTAACTGATACCACATCACGTGATAACCAATGGCTGATGGATTAAAAAAAGAAACACGACACAACGACGCTAAAACTGCAACTTATTTCAAAAAGAAATAGGGAAATAAATGCGTACAATAGCCCATGTATCTGCTGGTTCTGATAAGCATCCTCCTGTTGGTTGTGAGTGAAAGACAACTAGGATCGTTATTTGTACAGTATTTATCTTTGAAATCAAGGGCCCTGTGGTGTACCTCACCTTGGGAACAAACACTACAGAATGATCACAGAAGAGTGTCAAATCTCTGGTTTTGATTTACCAACAGTTATGATATTTCTTCCTCAGGAGGAAAAGAAATGAACCATGTTTTAGACCTGTGAGTCCTTTTTTCTCCCTTAACTGAAGAATCATTTTATTGGCATACAGGGCTTTCATTCCACATACAACTTCCCTTTGCCGTTTCACAAGGTAAGTGAAATTAAGCAATACTCGATACACAAGCTGTATTTCACTTGGTAAACAAGAGCTTTTCTCTTGAGGGGACCATCGAAAGAGTGCCACAGATTATGCAAGTATCAGAAAGAAACTTCAAGCATCTACCTGTTACCTTTTCATTCAATAATGAATTCTGATAAACGGCAACATAATTTAAGGACAGATGCTTCACAGGAGACAGGGAAGGAAGGCTAAGGTATCATTTTATGAAGCAACACTTCTTAACAGTGTCAATACACTGCTAAGGGACATCCTTTTCTGCACTTGTTCTGAGTTAAATATCACTCTGAACAGTAAGACTTTGGACATTGCAGCATCTGGATGATGAGAAAATTTACGCAAGCTGATGACTTTAAGGAACTCACACGAAATAATTCTGTTGAAAGGTTTCAATGGAGGCAAAACCCAGACTGATAGTGAAAAAACTAGAACTGATGGAGCAGCTTCAAGCCCAGCCTTAGGCTGGTGAGTTTTTGGGTTATTCCTAACTACTCATTACTCCACGTATCTCCTCCAGGTGAACTGTGTCTGTGTACTGAAACATCTCCAAAATACAGTATAAAAACCGGCCTTGCCTCTACCCATGCTTGTGCTTAAGGGCTGTGTTTTCTACACATGGCCACCTCGAGCAGACCACTCCTCCTATGGAATCTTCCTGAAAGCAGCTGCTCTCACCTGAACACGGGACTAGCACAGGAAGCAAAGGTGGCACAATCTGGCCATATGTGACCACACACGTTATTCTGCTATCTAAGGCTACCACAGCACCTTTCCCTTGCACTTACTGCAGTAAAGATGAGAATTGTTTTAATGTCTAAATGCTATAGTATGGCACATGAATATGAATGAGCTGGCAAGTATGGCGAGATTAGCATTTATTTCACTTAAGTGAACAACAGGATGAATTACAAGGAATGAGGCCACCCTTCATGGAAATTTATGACTAGCACCTTCTTATTTTGTAATCCTCTTGTAATGAGAACCTTCTCATTACTGTACCATTCCTCACTTGTAACATATGTTTATCGTAGGACCAGTGCCGCTCCTATGAGCTCAGGAGGGTTTTGCCAGTGGAACCACAACTGGTCCATTCTGTTCTGACAGCAAAACCCTATCCGTACCATCTAACATCACCCAACAAACATCCTCTGCTTGCTGTTGCCCTTCCCTCCCTCACATAAAGATCCAGGGAACCGCCCCAGAAAAAGCAGGTACGGCTGAATCTTTTGGGACTAAGTCTACTTACTCATCCCAAAGAACCTCATGTATTTATGTGGACTAACTTCACTAGACGACTACTCTAAATTGGAGAAAAATTTGTCCCTTTGTGCATTTAAATCATAAACATTGCTTGGGTGGTTGGTCCTTAGTGATCTTACAACTGACCAGCCACAGAACTTGAGCAAAGATCAGGGACAAACCTTCAGTAACCTGGATGCACCCACAGCATGTGTGTACCTGGTGTCCTACCCAGACAAAGAACTCTTTTGTGATGGGAACAGGGGTGAGGCTGATGGTTTAGCTGTGGAGCAGCCATGTGTAAGCTATTAGGGCTCTGAGGTCCTTCCCTGCATCGGGATGCACGCACTACCACACACTAGTCCATAATGCACTGTTTATGCAACGCGTAAAACTGTGTTCTTTGGCAGCAAGGAAAAGGTCTGCAGCAAACTGCAGGGGCCCAATTAATATAATTATAGTTTATTTTTAGTAGTGTAGACTTTGTTCATTAGTTACTTATTTGACATAAATTAAATTTCACGTGATGTTCTGCAATTCTCTGTTCAATTATGGAGTTAATTTAAGACTAGATTTCTAAATTAAAGTGAAATCAAGGTTAAAACAAGGTTTTATTATTTACATGATCGATACTGCAACTTAAAAATTATTTAAGTAAAATAAAAAAAAAAGCTGCGGAACTGCAAACACTATTTTACAGCAACACACTGAGCAAGACCATAATTTCCCCATGGGGCTAATTTACTATCCCCTGTTAAAACGTTCTTGAGCCTGATCCAAAAGCCACTGAAGTGAAAGGGAGCTCTCTGTTGACTTCAATGGGCTTTGCATCAGGCCTAGGGTGAGTGACAGCACACAAAATTTCAGGGCATGCTTTCTGTACAATGCAAGTGCCAAAAAAACCATCCTTACTTTAGAAACGACTGGAAGTCTTCACATACTGCTTCACAGCCCGGCCATTTGCATACGCCGTGTCCGTACAGCGGGTGGCTGTGTGAGTGCTCCTCGTGGGATAAACTGGAGGGGAGAAAGAGGAGAGAGACAAAGTGCTGTAAACTGAAGGTACCGTGACAATTCATCCTCACAAAGACTCCTAAAGAGCAGCGAACGCCAGATCCTGAAGCATCCCCAACATCTCACAGTACTCGCCTGACTCTTGCCCATGGTTTTTCAAAACAGAATTAAATACCATTTGCAGTGTGAAATGTGTCATTCTTACTTAGCTATCCTCCTACATTTCATTCATTAATTAAGAGGTTTGTAAAGAATTTAAATTAACATGGACGGGGGAGAAATCATTTGACAGACCTGCTTAATATCCTGCTTGATATTTTGCTAAGAAATTTATGAACACTGCATATTTACAATTCAACTTCATCGAGAAGTCATCACCATACAGCAGTGTCCCATTATACCATAACACAGCCAGACCTGAGGCTTTCCTCATGGCTAGAGAAAGGAAAAGCATCAAATTTGCAGCCTTGGCTTTCTCACCATGTTATTTATTTACTGGGTTGGTGTTTTTTTCTGTTTTTTTTTTTTTTCTTGTTCTTACAGGCTGTTTCATTGCACAAATACAGCCCCCTTATATCGCAAGAAAGAAGATGCAAGCTGTATTTTCAAATGCAAAATTCACCATAAAGAAAAGGAGCCATGCAATCAAAGGATTCCTCAGTATGAGGGGTTAGTGGGGGCTATTAACCTTGCCTAAGATTGGGCAGGAACGTCACAGAGCCTCCTAACTACTGAACCCAGGGTTAAAGAAAAAAATTCATATGAGCACTAAGGGGTTAATCCTTCAGCGGGATTCCAATCAATACGTAATGATTTGGCTGCACTGATCCAAGTCATGAGACGCTTTGATCCAGGCCATGTGGTGCTCAGGGAAATGTATCTGTTGCACTAACTGATGAACCATATTCTAAAATATCTTCTTTATTCAACTTCTGCATGGAAACTTCTTAAGGAAAGGAATTATTTTTTGCAACGATCTCCATAACCTTAGATGACTTTAAAAGCAGAATGTCAAAATAATATTGAAATCTCTATTTTATGCTCACACATGTATGTATTTTTCATGGCCAATCTTTTTGCTACAGTATGTCTGTGCTGTATTATGGACTTCAAACATACACAAAGGATATGAACACATACTAGCATCTAGGTGTGGCTTTTATGACTTACTTCATCCTGGATTACAGGTAACATTATGGATAAGTGCCTACTTTTTGTCATTTTACTTTTACACACATGTGGAAATGCTGTTTATTCCTCTTCTGTAATCATCATCTGTCTGTGCACTCTTGACAAAATGGTGTTTCTGTATTATTTCTGATGCACTGGGTAGCCAGATCACTCTAAATACACTCCTGACATGTCATCCCAAACACAAACAAGCTGGAAGAAGAAATTCCTGCCCAGATTCTGCCACTTTTGACTTTAGGCCCAATGAGAATCTGAGTGGTTTTTAAAACTATTTTACTTTTTTAAAAAAAAATAATTTTAAGAGTACTGACTAGAAAAGATATAATGAGTTTTACATGAACCGGAATCATTATTTAGTTAATCTCTTATATTTGGCTGTTTACAAATAGTTGTTCAAGTGTAAATATATATATGTGCAGGCAATTTCCTAAAAAAACAACAGTAGGTGAAGAGCCTTACAAAGGCCTTTTCTATATAGGAATATCAGACTGGTTTAACTGAATTAGTCTTTTAAAAAATGTTTAAGCGAGGAGAATCTCTCTGAAGTTTTTCAAAGAACAAAGGAACCAACACATTCTTTGCAAGGAAATTAAAAAAATGCTACACCATATATTTCCTCAGCTGAGGAAGAGGGAGAATGGCTGAAGAACACCATCCACCCAAGCCAAGCAGGCATATGGTCAAACATCCTCTATACACATCAGAAAATTCAGAAAATAATGGGGTTTATCATCTGCTTCTGTACCTGGATACACCAAAGGGTGAGAAAAGAGGCTTTCATGTTAACGCTCTCATTAAAGTCCACGAAGACTACGTAGAAGAGTTATGAATTCCAAATGTTTAGAAGAACCTCCCTCCCAACCCCCCTCCAAAAAAAAAAGAGCAGTGCATGAATCTGTCCAGTGCGTGTTACGCACACACTGGGACGTGTGACACCAAGTAAGGAGTCAGTCCCCCGTGGGGTTTAAGCACTGTAAATCTCATTATAATATCAACAGAAGTCACATGGCTTAAACCCCCAGCAGGGATTTTTAAAGTTTCTCTGTGAGAGCCTAAAGGCCATGGCCAAGTCAACGGAAAGAGCCCTACCGAGATTTGTATTTATTTTTTAAATCCAAGTGCAAATCTCTTTTCTTTCCAGGGAACTTGCACAAGACAAGACAAACTACGTAGGACATGACACCCTGGTATTGTGTCCAAAAAAAATGACGGAATGACCAAGACAATATCAAACTCTAAATGATGCTCAGGATGTCAAAGGCTCGTGCTGTCAATAACCATAAAGGCTGGTGCTGACTGTAAACGGGAACTTAAAAGGTCACTCTGCTAACACGATGCTACGCGTAACACGCGTAACACCTACGCAGAGCTTCCACTGCCATTCAACCAAGCAGAGGAACTACTTCAACTTAGCAAAAATAAGACATTTCAAAGAGAAAAAAACCCTCAGCCCTGAAAGACAAACGCCGGCCCCCTCTGCAGGCACTGTGCCGTTCCGAAGGCAGCGACTCCCATCCTGCTCGGAGGGGTTTCAGCAGTGCCTGTCGGTGACCTTCATGTGTCAGTATCAGATTACTGCTATTTTATCCATCCCACTTTTGAAGATATTCTAGATTGCCACTTGTTCCCTGACAGAGCCTGAAGAAGCACCTCAAAACAAAACAAAGAGCGGGTTTATACAGAAGCGGATGTAATGCACAAAGGATACAGCCAGTGGAAATGAATGGAGAACTGCTGAACTGATCTAAGTACTCACTTTGTTCAAGCAAATAGGGGTGGAAAAAGAAGATTTTAATCCAGTAGATAAATAAACAGCTTTGCGAGCACAACGCAAACCTATAATCTGAAATGGTTCACTGATATTTTGCCTGCATGCAAGTACAGCTTCTGTAATCTGGATGCATCCTTGGTCTCGCTGCCGGAGACAGACTTTTAGAAGATCTGAGCATTGGCAAGCAGAACCAAGTTTTAGGTCTGTTTGATTTCTAATGACACATTAGAGTAGGTGTTTGTTTCTGTCACCCTCTCCTTCCCAGGAATGCATATTCATGGTTGGGTACTGGTGATGCAACGCTAGTTAGTGGAAATGATTTTATAACAAGACATAATTTTCAAAGTAGTGAAGGAATAAATGATGTAAATTGAAGACTATGTGGGGTTTTTTTTCTCTTCATAAGGTACTTCCATAAAAAATAGTTAATACAACAGAATTACTTCCAAATAATGCAATAGTGATGCATTATTACATCAAAGTACAGCAGAGAACACTCTGGCAAGTGAAATGTCTTGCGGACGTCACTTATTCATGACGTAGGACACACTAACAAAATCCACGTGCAAAGCTAAAAACTGTGTAAGTGTCCACTCTCTGCTGCCTCCAGTTCTGTTTCCAGTACAGAGGGGAGGGGAGAATGGACAGGCACTTCCACAGCTCCTCTGGGCTTGCTGGTTAGAGGAGAGGAAATTTCACCTCTTCCTTCTTCACCCTAGGTTGCCTCATAACCCCAAGGATCTCCAGAGGGTGTGGAAGCAATTTCACCTCCCATTCCTACAGGGATGGCTGCTGAAGCTGGTACTTGCACGGCAGACTCCTGCCAGGCACTCAACCTTTTGGAATACACCTGCTGTGCTACAGCATCCTGGAAGAACCACACTCTGGGACACAAGAGCGCAGGAGAGAGAGGTGCCAGAGACAGCTAAGTGCTGATGGAGAGTAAAAATGACACCCCAAAGACATATGGGAACATCCTGGGTATTGGGGAAACCAGTGACCAAAGCCCCAGCATGAAAGCTTCCCATGCTCTTTAGAAGGTTGAATTCAACCCCCACCTATTAACCACATGGAACTCAGTACTGTGCTTGTACACACTGCCTAAAAAAGTCATGGGTAGATTTAAAATCCAGCTAAGCAGAAGCCTCAGTGTCTGTACTTCTGCCACACAGTGGACCCTATTTTAAATATTCATGATGCTGACATACTTCATAATTCCACTCTCTCTCTTCCACAGCTGCTTGGGCCAATGATCTTTGCCAAAACACTGAGGGAAGTCGGTGATGCAGAGAAGCATCCTTGACTTTCTCTTACAGTTATGAAGCATCTGCTCATGTTCTAACAGAGCTCAGAACATGCCTGAGCCACCTGCATGCTGAAAAATCAATACCACTTCTCCTGCTTTCCTCCTGGAAGGAGCTGGAGCACAGCACCCTCAGAAAGTGCAGAACTGCCTTTTTAATTTGATTTTATTCCTCAGGGTCAATGGGAAGTTACCTCATCTTTGCCAGCTGCCATGAAACTGATATCCGTGTACAGCCCAGGCAGGAGCGTGGGGCTCCGTCTCACACCACATTCCCCCTCTCTCTGATGTAGATGGCAGGCACAGCTATTGAGGCAAAATGCCACAATTTTGGCTCTGTACAGGAGGAGAAGGAGACACACAGCTGGGAACCAACACGGCTCTCCCACAGTTGTGACTGCCCGGTGAGCTCTAAAGCTCATCAGGAGGCACCAAAAGAATAAGGCTGCTGAAAAAGTCACAATTTTCTGAGTCAGAAACACTCACTGTATTTGATTTTAAAATGAAACGGAAGCAGTAACGATTAAATCCTTGTACTAACTGTACTCAAGTGCAAGTTCCTGCCTTCACGACAGAATCAACCAAACAAAGATGTGTTTTGCAGTGAAGTTCCACTGGTGCGAATCCCTTCTAATTCTTAGTAAGGTGGCGCAGCACCTCCTTCCTCTCTGAACTGTGAATTAAAGAAATACCCAACCAGTAACTTAAAAAAACCAACTTCCAGATACTCATGTTCCTGTCCAAGCCTCAGGAGCTGCCCAGGAAGCAGATATGGGATGTGAACAGGGGACTGTCCAGGCAGGGTGATGCCTCTTCATCACTGGATAAAGCTTAACAGAAGGTCATGGGCCACCAGGAGAGTTGGCATTTGATGTCAATGGTCAGTGACAGCTCTTTCTACAACTGGCTTGCAAATTTTTGGATGCCCTTGAGAGGAGCACTTCTCCTCTTCCTCCCTACTTCAGTCCATGTCCAGACCCAGGACTAGCAGCAAGCTCATGTTTTACATCAAGTCCTATTGGAAGTAACAGGAGGGTATATTACATTTTAAATGCCTACACCAATTTAAGACAAATCAAGTTAAAACTGCAGCCCACAGGCTGAAATCCTCTCCTCTAATTGGTGTGCACTAACTTCTGTACTCCTGTAGCATGAGAAGGAAAACAGCAGTGCTGTTGTAACACAAGGCCACCTGTGCACCCTCGAATCACTGCCCCCCATTTCTGCCTCTTGTGGCACTATTCCCTAAATTCCTGCACTGCAAGGAGAACACTGGAGAATTTGAAGCAACACTGAGACAAAATCTGGATAACATTCCCCTTCCCTTCTACCCTCACCCTCACTGCACAGAGCAGAACCAGACTGGATAATTGTAAGCATCATCTTCTGGTTTTGATCTATCCACTGATGGTTTGGATTATTAATCAACATTATGACCCTCCAGCACTCTTAACACATCCTCCTTCCAGTGGCAGCCCCTCTTCCAGCCCCACAGGAAAGCTGCCACAGGGCCTGGACAGTCACTGCCCTACATCCCTTCCTCGGAGGAATTAAATGTATTTCTAGAGCATTTAAAAGAAATGCCCATTGCAAAAAAATCCATCGCTTATCTCAGGTGCAAATTCCATTCCTGCACTTGAATTAACGAGTTTCTCTATGATTTAAAACTCTTATTTTTTTATTTCAACCTTGTGCCTAGGTACTGTAGTGCAAAGTACATCAAATATACCCAGACACACACGATTTGAAACGCTGGATTTTAAATTCCAGCACTGCTAACTAATGAGAACAATTTTTTCCTTCTTCTTCTTTGTAGCATCACTTCATGTACTTACATACCATAATCATATCCTCCTAGAGCCTCTATTTTTCCAGGGTGTAGATCTTTAATTCCCTTTAATCTGTCTTCATAGCCTATTCCCTCCAACTCCTTTATCATCCTAGCTGCTCTCCTCTGTATTTGCTCCAGCTTCTCTTTATCCTTTCTGCAAGAGAGTGGCCAATTGTACATCACACTCAATGTGGTTTAACTGGTTCTGCATAAAGTAGAACAGGAAAAAAAAAAGGACTCGGATGCAACATGCATGTTTATGCCTCCCATGACTGCATTTACCTTTTTGACTAAGACATGGCACAGAGTGTCCCACCTTAATTTCTCAACCCCGATTATGCCTCAGCCATTTCCCACACAACTGATGCTGAGCAGCTGACGTGTCACGTCAAACCCGCAGTTTGGAATTTTGATTTCCTAGCTGGGCTACTTTCTACTTATCCCTGCTAAATCTCATTTTATTCCTCCCTGAACGGTCTCCTAATTTATTCAGATTAAAACGGATTGATTCAGTATCTTAGTTTAATTAGGAAAAAAATGTGATCCAACCACTTTCTTGGGTTTTGGGGGCTGGGGGGATGTTCAGTGGTTTTTTTTTCAGTTTCTTTTTTTTTTTTTTTAACACTGATTTTCAGCACAGCAATCCCATCCCTCTTACACATCCAGTTCGCATGGCAGAGGGAGGTGGCAATGGCAAAGCTTTGGCCCCAATTCAGCAACCCTTTTAAGAACACACACAAGTATAAAAACACAGGATTAGACCTTGGACTTAACCGAGACCGAGGTGTAAAATTACCAACGAACATACATACTTTGTAAAAAGATCCTGTTTGCCAACCTTATTTTACTGTAATTTATATTCTGTTGTAACATTTAAATTTATAGTAAAAGAAAACACTGAGAAACAAGATCTATTCTTGTTCAACAAAATTCTATTCTGTTACATTTAGAGTTGAGGCAAGTCTTCCACTCTTATATAAACCGGCGATACGTCAACAAATATGATTAACAGGGATTATTCACGTCAGTATTTTTCACCCCTGTCCCACAGGCACAACAAAACCTGCGCAGAAGGTGACTGTCACATCACACACAGCCTGGCAGCTCGCTGGGGGGGCCTTCGCCCACCCCACACCCCTGCGGCAGCAGCAAAGTGCCCTTGGGGAAATGTTTATAAAAATATAATTAAGATAAATAATGACTCCAAGGGAGAACTACAGCGAGAGCACTGCATTCTCTCTGCCACATGCTTTCCCCCTGGAAGAATGCTGTTTAAAAAAAGCACTAAAATTGAGAGGACACAAGCCTGCTTCCCCAGGGAAGTGTGCTGAATCATACAGGTAGTGTAAATATCATATGCTGCTGCAGGTGCTAGGCGGTCTATTTGTTTGTGTTTACTAAAAGGCATAACAAATAGTCCCACTAAAACAGAACAACACTTGGCACTGGAGTGATAGGTACCAGAGCAGCCACAAATCACGTTCGTGTGTTTAGATCTGAACCGCTGGGCAACACTGGAGCTTCACCCTCCTTTTTGGGAGGGCCTCTTGGCTGTGATTTGCCCCTCTCAGGGGCAGCATTGCCACGCAGAGCGCAGAGAAGCTCAGCATCCTTCCCGAGCATCCCACACCCAGGGAAAACCATGCAACAGTGGGAAAGAAAGCCAAAAAAAGACAAGAAGTACAGAACAGACTCGCATGACACACAGGGCCAGCTAACATCGTTTACGGCTTTGCAACTTCTGAGCTAATTCACAGTATAAACAACAAGGAAAATGTTTCTTCCGAGCAAGACTTCCTGTAAACTGTTCATTAGAGCGCGCGGGGCGCAGGGCTGTGCACCTGCTGATTAACCATGCGCTCCAAGAATAAACACAAACCCCAGCCAGCCAGATTGTTCTGGAATTTGCTCTGAGCTGATTTTTCTTCCCCCATGTTATAAATTGGATTCTACAATAAAACAAACAGTAGAACATAGGTTGCCGAGAGTTAAAATCTACTTTTTACACTACATTGACCACAGCACCCACAGGCACAGCTACAATGTCTTTCTATGAATGGGACAGATTGCCATATGGATGCAGACACTGAACAAGCTGTACAACTCCTGGCGACAAGTGCCTAGGGGACTGTCCTATATTAGCACCACCTGTGCTGTGGAAATTGTGCTCTGTGTATGAAATGGTATTTAAGGGCCCATCGCGATGTTATTTTTGAGTATACACAAAAAGGAAAATTACAGTTAAAAAGAATTCGCTGGCTAGCGGATCTGTTGCTCCGTTCCCGAGATTGTTTCCCAAAGGAATAGCTCTCCTCTTTATTCATGCAGCCCAAAACGACAAGCTGCAACACATATTAGCAGTTTCCCTGCCTGGGCTTATACCATCCTTTTAATGACAAGAATCTGCTTTATAATATACATATGTTTTCCTGATCACACAGGAGAAATTACAGGCCTCCTACCTTACCATCACCAGCTATACAGAAAAACACCCCATGGCATTTCACAAACGCTGCTCCAGCAGCAAGCAACACAATATAAATTCTCCTTGGGCTCCTTCCCCCACCCCTCACTGTGCAGCAGGTAGAGCCACAAATCCCGATTACCAAATTTAAATGTGCATCTCACTACTTTGAAAATACAACCGTGTCTGCCTGACAAAAATAGAGCTCCAGATTAGCACAAGATGTCGAGGGAGTGAGGAGAAGGGAAAAGTAGGGAAGAGAGGTTTGAGCAGTACCTAGCTGCTCTACGAAAAGAGATTTCCCTCTCTCCAAACTGCAAGGAAAAAAAAAAGATGCCAAGAAAAAGTAAAGTAAAACAAATTGAATTAAAAAAAAACAGTTGTAAAGTGAACATTACAACCTGGCAAAAATGATGTCATTTTATTGAGAAACTCTTTTTTTTTCCATTAAACCACAGTGAAACGGATAAAGTTTATACAGCTTAATGGTGGAGTTTTACTTTAAATGCTGCTCAATATCTTAGCAGTACAATATAACATGATATAACAGCTGTCACACTAACTGCTCCGTTTTACTGAACAGCACAGAAAATAGTCACACAAAAGTCACCTAACTCCTCTACTTCTACAGCACTTTCAAGGGTGTTTCTGTTCTCAGATTGTGCTATATATGTTAAAAAAATAACACAGCTCTTTATCAGCTCCCTGCTCAGCTCTTCAGGACAATCAGACCTGAGCAAATGCTGAGGAAGGACAACTTGCCCATAGGAGGAAATAAAAAGAAACAGAAATCCACAGTGCAGTAAACCAAAACCAGGTCCCTTTTTAAGAGTGCTACATAAACACCTCTAATAAAAGAAGAGAACAAATTTTCATTGGACTTTAAGTATTTAGACAGGAATGTTTTAGTAAAAGTTTAACTGCAAAGTGCATGCAATTAACAGAAAGCCATCAGCTATTTCTCTGGTATGTAAAAATAGCATTAAGCTGTATTAAATGCACGTGTAAGTATCTCAGTTGCAAGAAAAGGGAGGAGATATGCAAAGCACTCAGATATCAAACAATGATCTGTTGGCCAGATGGAGGAATAAAACAATACATATGCTAAAATTTGGAAAAGTTCTGTTAGGCGTCTGCCAAGGCTCACCCAATCTATTTTAAGTGCTTTTTGATACATTAGCTTAGTGTTTGGAGTTGTACAACTGATGGTTATTACGCAGGACCAGAGAGCAGCGAGTGCTGGCACGCAGGAGCTCCCTGCCGCCGGGGCAGCTTCCCAAGCATCAAACCCAGCACCCTCCTCCAGCCACACCAAACACTCACAGGCTGGTTAACTTCGCATCTTTGGTAGGGAAAACGAGTGAAATAAACCGCTTTTTGGTTTAGTGAAGGAATTCCCTGAGAAGCGTGATCACGGAGCTCCTGGGCAGACTGAGGAGCAAGTGGAATTGTACAACTGATTTAGCACCCTGGCAGACGGTGGGTGCAAAGGAGGCTCCACACCCGCATCTGAAAAGCACGAACAATAAAAAATGCCTGATAAGGCTTAAAGCTGAAGATTAACAGCCCCAGGTCTGAGTCACAGCCGGTGTTTTTTCAAAGCTGATTACAGAAGAGTGACTCAGAGGGGAGCCCGTTCAGTAACTGGTGGCATTTCTTCGGCAGGGGAGTGAGTGCCAAGGGATCAGGCACTGGGACACTTTGGGCTGTACCTGCACAGAATAAATGGAGATGGCCAGGCCAGTGCCCTGCTGTCACAAAGTCATCGTCACCAACAGCCCAACAGCCCCACAACCATTCCAGGTGTGATGAGGACAGCAGCCATGTGGAAAGCAGGACGGTTTATCAGACACCCAGCTGGGCATCCAGGCACAAGTCTCCCACTCCAGCCTGGCTCCAGAGCAAGGATGGAGGCACCTGAGCTGCTCAGCCCATGGGTAAGAGCACCAGGGTCATGATGGGGTTTGAGTGCATGGAGCAGCTGAATACTTTTTGGAAGGAAAGGCCCCAGGAACACCTATTTCTTAACGGAGAATGGATCTGAGGTAACCTAATCCAACGCAACTCTGCTGATGGTAAAGGATAATGAACTAAAATCAGCTGCAGGGAGCAACTGAGGGGAGCTGCCACGGCTGAGCAGATTTGATGCTGGCACCAGTGCAGAATGAATGCCAGGGACTAAGTGGAGAGGCTGGCCAAGAGAGGATCGGGCCCTGGGAGCATATGGACTACAGGCTGAACTGTTTCATCCCAAGCATTAATAATGGACCCAAGTCTGTAATTCTTAATTGTGCTGAATCCTAATGCCCTCATCTAAGGGCCTTGGGATTTTGATGGAGGATCAGCTGGCATGGAAGATAACAACAGTAAAACACGAGGCATTAGGCCTAAGCAGCAGATCAATGGTCTGCCACGCCATTCCTCACTTCCCTTCAGAGCCTTCTCCAGACTCTGTCCTCCTGCCACGCTGGCAAGAAAAAGCAATTTTAAAATCCCCTTGTTTATACCATCTATTTTTCCTATGAGATGGCTGCTTGCTTATGTGGAAGGACACGAGTCAAGCATAGTTGGAAAGGGTATAAAGGCAACAAGGGGAAGAGATGAGACTGCTGGCAGATGGAGAAAGGTCTCTTGGACATGGAGCCTTAAACTGCAACTCTTCACCTTACCTCTGGTAAACAACAGATGCGCTTCTTAAACTAACAGGTCTGGATCTTCGTTAACTCACTGGTTTATGTACAGCCTCCACCATCCTGCTCTGCTGCAGTCAGTGAAGGATGGTGCCAGGGAATGGGACCAGCACAAGATGTCCAACAGCTCCACAGCACCCCCAGACCTCCCAGTTCAAGCCCAAACTGGAGCAATCTCTGCCCACTGCAAAGCACTGATGAATTCTGCACTTTTCTGCTCTTCCAAACCTATCCACACAGGGAATATTTCCAAGCATGCAGGTTTCAGGATGCCTGCTGTTCATCAGGTTATACAGTTAGTAGCCACCTGAAGTGACCAGGCATCTTCCTGCTTTATTTCGGTGCTTTTCTTAAGAAAGTAATCAAGTTTCTCCCAAATAAGATGCAGTGGAATGAGATGGAAAGTGGGTACTGTCCCTGACATTTCTAAGCACAACAGATGTACTTAACGGGCTCCTGTTATTTATTTATTTACTTGTGTAGAGAAAAACTGCTTGTTCCTGAAGAAACCCAAATGCTGATAAGATGATGAGAGGTTTGCATGCTGGTTGATGGTCTCACTTTCCCTTATCCTGAATGAATACAAGTATCTATAACTAAATATTTCCCTTAGGGTACTGATGACTGAGGTATGTTTATTGCATTGAGTGAATTTATATATATAATCAGCACAATAAACATTATTAAATTGTCTGAGTAAAATCAAAGCATGAAACACACAGTCAGTGCTGAATTCTAATGATGCTGAATGCCCATGATTGCATGGGGAAAGGATCTTAACAAGCCTTGATTTGAGCTTTGGCATCCGCCTCACAAATCACACGAAATGTTCTCTCTTTAATAGTGCTGAATATTGATAAATGTCTCTGCACGGCACAACAGGGAAGTTGGTCTCTATTGGCAATCTTTACCAAAGTGTGTTTTTTCCCTCTCTACACTCAAGGGTTTACCCTGAATGATTTAATTATAATTTTCCTTGTGTAAGACAAATTAAAGAGGAGAGTAGGAGTGTCATGCCAAAGCAGATTATTTATCTCCTTAACAGATTGCTGTGCACCAAACCCCAGAGCTGCTGCTGCTGCTACTTACAGAAACTGGGCGAAATGTGGGACAAAAGCATAGATGTAATATACATTTAAAGCCCAAATGAATGAAAGCATTAACCCATTATTTACAGCTGGAATTGTTTCATTCCTAGGGAAGCCATACACACAGAGCATGCAGAAACCAAGCACAGCACCATAGTGCTCCCTGGCCCAGGAGGGAAGGTGCCAGCATGCCTTCTGCTTTTGAATGGATTTTTGCTTTTTGAACATCCCAGGTGACTCTGGCCACCCACCTGCCGTGTGCTTTTTAGCCATAAAAGAGAAATTTTGCTGTCACTGGGCCCCAAGCACAGCAGCCCTGCAGTGGGCAGCGTCACCAGTGCCACCAGAGCTGTGTCCCCGCAGCCTGTGCAGAACCCCAGTCTGGGCAGGCGGCACGGCGACGCGTGGGCACGCCAGGCAGCCAATGACTAGTGCTCCTGCTATTTTAAACCCCTTGTTTATAACCAGAATGTGTTTTTACCCAAGATACAGAGCAGATCTGCTGCTCGCCTGCCGATTCTAACACAGGTGCCTCCTGTCTCGCAGGTCTGGAGCAGCCTCGCAACCTAACCTGTGGGATCAGGAACCCCCTAAAACACAGCCTGAACTACCCCAGTGACATGTGCCAGAGATGACAGCGATGATAGTAACTCCCACATAACCAACTTGCCTCCTGCAGCCCACTCCTTCTCAAAAGCCCAAGAGAAAGGGGTTGAAAACAGCTTTACAGCACACCCTAAAAGTTAATGTTACCTGTATATGATTATTTATGGCTGCTGGGCAGTCGTTATGATGTGGCTGTGCTTAACTGTTAGGACACTTACAGATTTTACTATGTGCTTTTTATTGTTGGTTAAATCTAAATAAATAGCTCTTGGTTGTATCAGACCAGAGCTAACAGCCAGCTGCACAGAAGGTGCAGGAATGAGGGGGAAAGCCACAAGTCAAAAACCTGCCCTGGCCAGCCCAATCAGTCACTTATGTGATGGGAGGTGGAAGGGCTGATACCTCCCTGGCGAGCCCTTCCCACAGCCCCATCTGACCTGAGCCTGGGCTAGGGACTACCTCCAAAAGCCTCCCTAGAGTTGCTGTGCTGAACTAGATGGGTAAAAGAACACACATGGATTTCACTCTAAGTCCAGCAAACTCATGCTCCCGCCAGACACATGATTTTTTCTGGTCTTAACCTTTGCAACCAAAAAATTATACTAAACCACTGCTTGTGCCTGTGCTCTCTCTTTTGCAAGCCCACTAAAATTTTACCTTCTGTGAGCTTTCAAACATACATGTGATGGCAGAGCACAGCAACTCTTCCCTCTCTGCTCACTCCCCACCCCGAACTCCCTGCCTGTAGATAAATAACCTTTCAGAAAGGAAACCAGTGCAAAATATCTCACCAAGAGGAGTTTCTGTGTCACATGAAATCCAGGCAGGCACCACGGTGCCTGATGAGACTGCAACAAAACCCTTAAGTGCATCAGGAAGCATTCTCCTGCCTGTAGTCTCCTGCTCTACTTATGGATAAACATGTAATTCAATCACTGCAGCAAATGGATGGCGTAAACCTTCCATGTACCAAAGAGAGGCAGGACAAAGCAAAGTCTGTAGCTCTCTTATTTGTATTCCTAAATATATCTATTTAGTATTTTGATATTTCAGAGAATTCAACAGATATGCAAGAAAAGTATAAGGCAAGCTTAACAACACAGCTATCGATTCCAGCACTGAGGATTTAGTCTTCTAAACTAAGACAATCTCAAACAATACCACGGCATGTTTATGCCTTCCTAATTAATCTGGAACTTTACTAATAAAAGCATGTGTATCACCTTGTCTGTAGATCTCAACTGCCTCCAGGCCACAATTAGAGGACTCAGACACATGGATTTCCAGGTCTGCTCAACACTATACACAGAGAAAATTCTTATTTCAGAATGGATTCCTGTATTTCCACTGCATTTCAAACTGAACTGAATCTGTTTCCTGGTTCAGACTGCCATTAGGACACAGCATGTGCCTCTATTTGGTGAAAGAAGATCCATCTTGCTGCATGGGTTTTTACTTTATATATTCGGTAAGAAAAACAGACATAAAAATTTATTGAAAAGCCATAAACCTATCTTGTTCAGTTCTACATGCAGCAGAAAGGGAATTAATTGTTTAATAAACATCAAATTGTTTTTAGTATCCCATGTAAGTCTTCACGAAAACCACGTCCTTGGCACTTACATGCATTATAAACATATTCACTGATGTTCCCCCACACATCCTTGCAATGGGTATATAAAGGATGCCTTACACACACAGTTCTTCCAACAGTGGGTGTGCTCTCCTTTAAAATCTATCTATTCCCAGCAGCACTACTTTCTTAGTATCAGAAAGATATAAGAGGTATTTATATAGCTTCCCTATCAATCTACTTTCAGACCACCAGAAATACAAACTCTATGGCTTAAAAATTCCATTATCCTCCTTCTAATCAATGAAAGGAGAACGGAAAGACAAAGCCATCAGTTGCCATAAAATCCAGCTCCCGCTAGTGTCTGCTGGAACACTTCTAGATGGGCAAAGAGACTCTCCTGAATGCAAAGGAGCACTGTCCTCCCCACTGTGCCCAGTCCTCAAGACCCTTCCTCCTCCTCCTCCTGTAGCAACGCCGAGGCTGCAGCCAGCGCTGGCACCCACGGCCCCGGCGCCTGGGCCTGTCTATCTCCCCAGAAGCAAAAGTTACGTTGTTAGACACGCCTCAGTGAAATCTGGGGGTGTAAAGAAACAAACCTGCAATAAAGCATCCTCTGGAATAAAGCAGAGCCCGCTCCGAGAAGCACGTCAACAGACAACCCCTGATTTAAGCCATTTCTTTTAACAATGCAAGCTGAGCAAGTATAAATTAACTCACACTTTTAAAAGCCAAACAACACCAGTTAGCTAATTTTATCAGCACTTAAAAAAACAAAAAGCCACTTTGTTTTAGAGAAACCTGGTGAACTCAAGCCTACCATGTCTTGTGAAAGCAGGTAATACAGAGTACAAAAAGGCAAATATATTAGATGAGATAGGGCACCAAAATTTGGCAGAAAAATGGGGACTATACTGACCAACAGATTTTCTTGCTCCTCTCCAGCCTGTAAACCCGAAGCACAACAAGAGTACCACCACCTGTGATGCAACACTTAAAAAACCCCCAGCTTCCTCACACTTCCCAATACGCTTATCCAATGCACTTCTAATTAGCTAATTGTGCCCACATTGATCCAATTAACAAGCCATAAAGATCTGAACAAAAGGAGCATATTCTGCCCAGTGGAGACTCTATTCAACCACGCCAACAGCAGACAGAGCAAGACGTGGAGGACAAAACCGAGGCCAAGGCGCTTGGCCACCGCTCCCGAGCGTTTCGCCATCACTCCGGGACGCTGCTCCGAGATGCTCAGGGCGGAAAACCCGCAGGCACCTACCTCTCCCGTTTAGGAGTGTGGACTGATAGCTGTCCATTAGTTGAGGCGTGTGGGTTGATGATTAAGGAGGTCTTGGAGGGCGCAGAGGAGGAGACGCAGGTGGTGGACAGGTCCAGGCTGCTGTGGTTGTTGCTGGCTGCCTCCTCCGCTGTGTGCGAGCTTGTCACTTCCTTCCAGAGCTGCTGCAGTTCTGTTGGAATCATGCCTGAAACAAACAAATTGGATAATTAAATCAATTAACAGCTAATTCGGCCGTCTTCAAACAGTAATTAAATCAAAGAGTCAGTAAACAAAGCCTAGTGTTAGTTTTGCCTGTGTGTGTTTTTCCGCATGTATTTTTTTCTTTTTTTTAATAACTAAATGCTAATACCGCACTGCACGACTCTGCTACGCTCCGGTGTGACACCTGCAATACTCATGGAATGCAAAATCTGGGCTGTGGGGCAGAGGCATCCACACAACTCCACACCCACACCAAGCATCATGTTAAATATTCTAATTTTTTGTAATTTTTAGACCAAAGGCCCATTTTCAGAGTCCCTACTTGGGCAAAAATCACCCCCACGCCCACAGCAAGGCTGACTGCAAAGGTGGCTAATGGCTACTCTATGTTCAGCTAAGAAATTCAATTTCTTTCTTTTTCCACAATTTTTTTTGCCTTTTTTTTTTTTTAAGGAAAGTGACTACTTTCTAACCTCTTATTAAAAACAAGGAAGGTCTTAGGAAAAAAAAATACTCAGCTTTATTATTATGACAACATGAACCACAACATGACTAATTTTGTGCTTAAGTTTTAAATGATGACAAATAGCTTTGTTATTAAATACAGTTTTTATTAATCACTTTTAGACGTAAATTATGAATTCATATTGTCTTCCTGAAATGCTTTTCAAATTTTAACAGTCAAATTGATTATACTATGATTATTTCATTAACACACCTATCTTTCTCATTAATTTTGGTTTCTCAAACTGCTCGCTTAATTGATGGATGTGTCTACCGAAAAACTGTATAACTTTCTATACAAGTAACACTATTATTACTGTCATTTCTTAGATCGATGCTAATGAGCCATTCAAAAGTAAAATGAAAACAGAAAATAAGCTTCAAGAAAAAATAATAATAAAAAATTGTATTTTTTAAAAAATGTGCCAAAGTGGACACCAGGGGTAGGGAGACAACATTCAGTAACTAATGCAAGTGAGAACTGCAGACTCCAATGGGCCAAATGGAAGGTGAACCATGTGCTCACACTGAGATCATGCTTTTGGATAAAGCTGATGTTTGTGACATGATCAAACAAGTCAAGTTTCTCTCACTGCAGACTATTTCAGTGCTCTTTCAGAGAAGGCCACGGGAAAAAATGAGCAGTAGAGACACGTCACTCAAATATTCATGGAAAATAATAATAATAATAGCCAATGTCTGTGGGTTTTTAAAGAGGTTTCTCATCAGTGTGCTTCCAGCTCATCGTTTGGGTGACTGTTCATTGTTTCACCATGTTGTAGCTCTGGAGCTATCCTAAGGAAACCTGCCATTTTCTGAGTGTACAGCAGCAGCTCACACAGGCATGTACCTCACCCAACCTAAGGTATTGAAATAGAAAAAAAAAAGGCAGTATGCATTATATTCATTTGAAACACATAATAAAAAATGCCAAGGTCTAAATTTAATTTATTTTTGTCATTTAGAATACAATGGATAGATAATCATCTCAACGTGATCAGCCAAACATCTTTACTTTGCTAAACTGTTAAAGATTTTAATTATGCTAGCTTTGGAGAGCACTGGTCTAATGAGGCGATAGACTCCAGAGAATCTAAGTGGTTAAGAACTGTGAAATGAGTCTGATAGGATTTTTTTATATTCACCGTGGATCGTTTGCATATCAAAGAGGAGTAAATTATTGCACGACAGACCAATAACCTTCCCCGCCTTTCCCAGAGTAGCATTAACAAAAACAGTTGGTCTCCGGTAACGGTTCACTACAAAAAAATGCTGAAATCCTTAAGTATCTGCAATTAATATATATTAGGGAAGAGGCTTCAATTTATACATTAAGTGATCAGATATTCTTAGGACACATCCGTTTCTCTAAAGCCACGTCATCTTCCTTTCATCAGCCCCAAATGCCAATTATATTTTGATGGATTTTGTCCCAAATGAGCATTTAGTTATTAGACATATTCAATTATTACTTGTCCCCTGGAATTAAACCTCTGAGCAAATTAAACAAAGAAAAAGGTCAGTACACAAGCCTGTGTCCTGTTTTGCTGTGTGGGGGCTATTATTTTCAAACACCTTGCAAAGTGACAGTGTGGGATGTATTTTTAGCTAACATGCTTGACAGGACTGTCTGCGCACTAACAATTACCTGTGAGCAGGGCTGACCCTTACACACTGTTTACTCAGTTGAAACAATAGTGAATAGACTTGTCTGTTGATGATAACATATTGATATGAGACCGTACGAGCCGACACCTATTTTTATTTTCCAGAATAAGCAAATAGGGGAAGAATAACTGGCTTCTTTTTTTTTTTTTCCTTTTTCTTTTTCTTTAAAAGTCTGGATTTCTGCAGGTTTTTAATTAGACACAGGCTATCATCCACTCTCCTCTCCCTGTTCCCCACTTTTGTCTCCTCCCGGTCACTTCTGGATCTACCAATGTTTTATCCCAAGGAAAAGCCTGAAAGTGTTACAGCCATTAAAACAGACATACACATGATATTCATGCCTCGAAAAGTCAAAGTGTTTGGTCTAACTTCCTATACAAGTGTAACTCCCATTACTACTAACAACTACACCACAGATGGAAAGAAAACTAAAATAAACCCAATTGTGTAGGGGAAAGTGCTGGAGATAGTAAGGATTTTAGGCTGGGTGACATTAATTTAAAGGGCTAACTGTGATGTCATACATGTCAGCACATAAACCCTTGCCAAAAATTGATTACATCACCTGATTAATAAAATAAAATTAGAAATAGCCTCTCTCCTCCTGCCCTCAATTTAGTTCCTTTAGAATAATTCTGGAGAGAATTCCTGACTAGCCTGTCAAACTGGGCAGCTGAAAGGTATGCTCATCACTCATCCAGCAAAATGGTTAAATAACATAATAGAACAAATGGCAAAAGCAAGTCAAATAGATCCACGACCACCAGCAATAAATTATGTAATTTACCATTTAACAGTCTCATTTTAACAGCGAGAGCTAAATTTCAAGTCAGATTCCCAGAACTGCACTGCAATTACCCGAGATCGCTGCAACTTCCTACGGACCAGGAACGGGATTCAGAGCTGAAACTGCCAAATCTATGGGAGCAATCAGGCACCCGGATGTCTCAGTCCTATTATTTTCACTCGCTGGTGATCTGAAGTGTGATTTGCAGTTTCATTTTGTAGACACTAAAGATCTCACTCTCGCAGCTCAGAACACTGCTGAAATGGGGTTTATTTTAAAATTGCTGCTATGTACAGATGTAAAAGCTAGATTATAGAAGTGTCTAAATACTAAGCAGCAAAGATTACACAAAGCAGCAAAGATTACACAAATATAACATGAAAGAATGTGCTATTTTGTTTAAGACAATAGGCAAGCACTGAAAACTAAAATGAAACTAAAATACAGATTTAAACAATCTATTAGTTCTGAAAACGTAACGAAAATATCACTTATGAAGTAGCATTCTCTCCTTGGAAACATTTATTACTATTACAGATACTTAAGAATGAAAGCAAAATGCTTTCAACCAAATTCACAGCTACATTTACTAAAGGGATGATTTTATTTCTTTTATACACACATTTACGGTATTTGTCTCAGTCTTGCAAATTGTTCTGAAAACAAAAGAGCATGAAAGACGTAATTTTTTTTTTTTAATAAGAAGTGTCCATTACCAATTATTTTAAACTATAGCCCTGGCTCTTCATTGCATTTTTCAGGACAACTAGTCCTCTAGATTATGAAAGAAAATGTAGGCACAGGTTTAAAAAATGTATGTTGTGGGGACAGTTGACAGATTACTGCTCACGGAACTCAATTTCCCAACCCCAGGTATCACCGGCTCAAAGACAAACAGAGTTGCTCAACCTCTTTGTGTCCTTGTACCTCCATACCCAGGTGACCATGTTCAAGCAAGCAGAAAGTTGATTTAAACCTCATAATGACATCAGTTTTAAGCCATCGTCTCTCTGATAAAAGGGAATAAAATATCGTGCTGGATTGCAAACCCGCCTCAAGTCTCAAGTCCCTCTTTCCTGCCGGCTCCCGCCGCCCCCAGCGCTCGCAGCTCATTTCCCTGCCAGAACCAGCCCTCTCTGCTCGTGTTTGTGTCGTCTCTGGCGTGCAAGTCAGCACCCCTCCGGTTTTAAATACGCTCCTGGGCGAGGACTAATAGTTACGCTTCCCTGCTAACCATATCAATCAATGCCACGACGGCTGAATTACCTACTGGTGTCTCCGATGTGTTACCGCACAGATTACACTTCATGCATCACCACATTCATTTCTTTCACATTACACATGAGCGTGTCTTGTCACTGCCCAATTGCCCTCCTCTGGACAGCTTAACTGATGGACTATACAATGAACCTTACTGAGCCAACTTAATGGTATAGGAGCTGTGGGAAAAATTAGCAAGGTTGAAGCTTGAGTCCGGTGGGTGTGTGGGAACGGCCTGGGATGCTTCCAACAATAAATCTGAAGCGTAATTAATGCACGTTACAACATTTTGCAAGCATAAATGGCATTTCATCTACGTGCACTTTTTTCCTGGACTCCTTTCATGCCTTCTCCCCATCACTCTGCATTGATGGTGACTGACCAGGTACTGCCCCAGGCCTGATCCTGCAGCTCCCAGCTGGGCACCACCTTCCCATGGATCAGCCTCCAACTCCTGCACAGTGCTGCTCTCCACCAGGCATCCAGCTTTGGGATGCTGAGAAGTTAAACTGAGACTTGGGGAGTCAGGGGTCAGGCCCCCAAAAGCTCGGCCTCTCAAGACAGGAGTTAAGTGCTCAAATACCTTCCTGGGTCTGGCAATAATAAGCCTAAATAAAGCATGTCAGCCACACAGCAAAGCAGGCTCCACTCCCCAGTTTGGTCTCTGTTTATCCATATAAGTTAATATTCACCAGCCACCTCACTCTCCTTTTTTGCAGCTATGTACACAGAAAAAAGAGGAGGGTGAAGAACAGAAGCAATTTCTTCTTGTCCCCTTCATTTAAGTGAACAGAGCTGAATGTAAATTCATTGTATGATTTAGAAACTAGGAACAGCCCTAAGGCTGCTTTCAAGATCCCAAATCATTCAACCTGGGCTGACTCAAGCTATAAAGGTGAATGTTCGAATTTATTATGGGGCAAGGGAAGGAAAAGGCAGGATTATTCAGAAATACCAGCATCATGGTTGATGCCATGGCATGCCTGAGCCATGCCAACTTGAAAGAGTCTGCTTTAACCACAGCAGCCAGAGCTCAGGCAAGTCTGTTAAAATGTCCCACGGCTTGCAGACAAACTCGGTTTAAAAAGTAAAATTCTAAATTTAAGCCAAAAAAGAAAAGAGAGAATAAAAACCCTAGGTTATAATCACTGTCAAAAGTATTGTGGATTTAAGTAGTGCTTTCAGTGTATCAATGTCTTAAAAAAATAAAATAAATTGGGATTTCAGCAAAGCAGTAACTTCTTACAGAGTGCAGGACTGAATAAAGACGTAGGAGGATCTAATTGTCAATAACACCATTAGAATTAAATGGAGTTAATCCCAATTTGCCTCAGTGTGGAGGGAGGAAGAGCAGCACTGAGGCAGTGACACGAAGGCCGTGTGAGCAGCCGTGGAGAGCAGCCGTGCCCCCTCTTCCTGGCAAGCCACAGCCAAGGGCACTGCGAGCTCCCCAGCCTGTGGGTCAGAGCTGCTCTGTGCCAGCTCATGGCCAGGCTGGGACCAGGAAGGCCCAAACAACACATCTGGGGAAGGAAAAGCTGCTCTCACACCCCCTTAGCCATGAAGCCAGCACCAGGAATCGATAAAGACTCCTCCTGGTGCTGCTCTCACACCCCCTTAGCCATGAAGCCAGCACCAGGAATCGATAAAGACTCCTCCTGTGAAGGATTCCAAGCCCAGATGAGTACAACCAGCGGCTCTGAGTCCGCCAGACTGGCTACAGCTGTGCAAACTGCACGTGAACTCCAAGCCCTCTGCACCCCGCCAGTCAGAGCAGCCCACCACTGCAGCACCGCCCTTCTCAAAAATATCTTTATAATGCCCACCCTGCCTGTCAGCATCTTTCTGTGCTTATTATTTTTACGAGCCTGTGATCTCTCTCTCTCCCCCCACGTGACAATTCCGTGTGAGTGTGCACGCGTGCCCTGGCTCTGCCACCCAAGCCCTCACCTACCTTGTGCAAGGGGTTGCAAAGGCAGAGTAGGCTGCCCGGGCTGGATCGTCAGCAGCCCCTGGCGCTGCAGAGACAGGAGGTGCTGCTGCTGCAACTGCTGCATCTGTAAGAGCTGCTGCTGAAAGGCCAACTGCTGCGTGGCCACTTGCTGCTGCTGGGGCTGGAAAAGACAAAAAAAAAAAAAATAAAAAATGCACGCTTGTTAATATGAGAGCAAAGCAGGGGATTTACAGGGCTCCTTGCCTCAGCTTGCTTCAACTTCTGACAGCAGTCACTCGGTATCAAGGCTGAGCCAGGGAGCCCACCACCCCTGGCAAAGACCCCAAGGTATGTTTAGGTGTTGGAGCTAACACAGGGCTGCAGATTCCCAACTTTCATCCAACCTAAATCCCTGCAGCCATCCCAATTACAAACACATACAGTACTTCTTGGTTCACATATTCATGTTTTACCCCAGACCTGGCTGTGCTTCAGCGGTGGGTAAAGCAAACGCTGCTGAAAATCCTGGCTAATTCTTCCAGGCAAAGAACATGAGAATCACACCCCACGATCACATCACACTTCGGTGTAACAAGAAACCCTGCACTGTGCTCTGTTTGCTCATTCAAGGGCTGTCTCAACTATTAAGGCAATTCGACTGGCTTAATTTATGGTATTTTATACTTACTCTCTCTTCTTCATCCATCAAGCCCCACAATACTTTCTGTTACACTGGAATTATTCTGTGCTGTATTTAAGGCTGCTACTTCTGCACTTTGAAATTTTTAATTATTCTCACTAGAAAGAAGATGGAGTTGCTTTACTCCACAGGGATGTGAACCCTGAACCTTCGAGGTGTAAAAGAACATGTTGCTTTTCTCACTACTGTACCCGGAGAAGCTTTTAACTACTCTGTTTATCACTTCTGACATAAATAAATGAGAAAAAATCAGACCTTTGAAGAAGAAAAACTTCATCTAATATTGTTAATTAGCCATGACAAACGATGAAATAACATTGTAAATCTTTCATAGAAACAGCCACTAGATTTTAATTACACACATTCATAATTTAGCAAACAACATCTTACTTGAATGTGAGTGTTTAATATGTACAGTACTCGAGGCTTCAGAGTCCTTAATTTTGTTCAGTTAAGGAAGCCTCTAGGTTTTGCTTCCATGCTCATCTTGTATTTTATTTGCTTTGTTCTTTAAAATCCATGAAAGGCTTTGCATTTTGATAAATATCTTTTTATTTATTGTACAATGACAGGAGGAAAACTTTTGTTGTGTAAAACATCAATACATCATGCCAGTGTTTAGCAGTTCCTTGTGCTAGCCAAAAAAAATTAATGTAGATTTCCTTAGTAATTATCTGAGTGATAGAAAGATAATACAGTGCAGTAGTACAATAAATAGAAGGAAATTATCTAATATCCCTAATCTGCTAGGAATCATATCAAGGTGGAGGTCTTATACACATTATGGCTAACAATTATGGAAAGAAAATTAACTCTTACCAAACTGCACACTTTCACAAACAAACCCCAGCCAGATCCCGAGCTTTCTGTCGCCCTTCCTTGACACCAAGCCAGAGGATCAAGCCAGAGGATCACCGGCCCCATTTCCTACTGGTGTTACACAGGGAAAAAGTCCCACCAGAGCTGCTGGAGCAGGACTGAGGGACACAAACTGTGGGTTTGACCCCCACCTTCTCGTACCACCATGCCCCATCAATCCTCATACTGCAACCGACTTTATACCCGCAACTCTGAGAGTCAGCCACTCTATTCATCTTATTTATAAACTCAATTTATCTTATCTCCAAAGAAAACCTAGGACTTCAGGAACACATCTAAACAAATAGGTGTTTGGATTTTCTGAAACTCGGAGAGTTTACATTTCTTTGCAACAGCTTGCTCTGACACATCCATTTGTTGCAACTATTTGCAACAGCACCATATGCATGCAGGCCCCAGCAACAGTTGTATTCAGAGCTAAAGTAATGTTTGCCTCCATAAATATTATTTTTAAAATATATATACTTAATATATTTATATTATTAGTACTAGGTGTAGTAGCTGTGTTTTACCTATTCGCCATCTGAGCGCAAAGTTAGCACATGGGGTTTTTTCAAAAAACCCCTTTATATCAACTGACTGATGCCCGTTTGGTTGTCTTCTCAGCTACCCTAAGAAAAGCTCTTGAACACACTCTACTTTGAAAAGCCAGGATATAAAAGTATACAAGGCCCATTGTCCAAGAAAGAATTTAAAAGCAAGACACGTTGCCAAACTGCGCTCCCCACCCAGTTACCAAACACAGGATACAAGGCAGTTTGTTTACTTCTCACAATTGAATGCATACAAAAAAGGTCTCGGTGCAGTCCTGTTGTCAGGTCAGTAGTCAGTGTTAAAATGCTGAAATATCCTGATAAAACTTGCATTTTTGATCCCCTCCCTAAAGCTTCTGTCAAAGGTCTGTTTTCCTTTCTTAGGTTACTCCCTACTGCCTAACATAAACTGTCACAGTGCCGGAGGACAAACGGCCCTGCTCGGGAAGCGGCGCGCTCCGTCCAGCGCCGCGGCTGCGCGCGGGACCCCGCTCCCCCTGCCTCTGGGGAGCCCCGACTTTTCCAGGGGAGGGCAGCTGGGGGGAACAGGGCTGAGATCCCCCCGCAGCACCTCTGCCCCTCGCTGTCGGGCAGTGCTCATCCTCTGCTCCGCCGCGCAGCCCTCGAGTAAAACCCCCAGGAACCTCGCTGGGGTCCCTCTGTTGCCCTGCTTGGGGCTCCGATCCCTTTCACCAGCGGGGCTGGGGAGGTTTGTTGTGTTTTCCTTCTTTCACGACAGTACAATAGGACAAGGCGCTCACAAAATGACTTGGGGGATGCCGTACATGAATACACTTGTTCCATCTGTCAAGGTACACGCTCAGCCCTCGTTAGCACGGCAGCCGCCGGCCCCCACCACGGCACTGCCCGTCAGTTTTCAGTGCCAGAGGGAGGGGAAGAAATAAAATAATGTAAGACCACCTTTTCCATGCTAATTTAGCAAGAATAACCTCCTTAAGCTGGGCTGAACAAACCTGCGGGGTGAAATGCATTGTTGAAATGAACCTCCACTAAAACCATCAGCAAAAATACTCCCCCCAAACCCCTAGAATAAGCTGAAGAGACTTAGGTCCTTGTTCTCTTTCCATCTATCGTGTTAAAATGCTCTTCTTGAAACAGGAAGGAGTCTTTTCTTATTGTTGCTTTCGCTAGTGTAATATCAGAAGTGTGACCACAGTAAATCAGTGTGTTAGATATTGAAATGCCATCACATTGTCTAACTTCCCTTCTTGTCCTTTTTAACACAAAGTATTTTTTTTTCTTTAAGCTCCAAGCCCTCATCTTTGTGTCTGAGATGCTCTCCTGTCTGACAACAGCAATTTAGAAGAGTTAACTTTTATCGTTCATTCTGCTGTGTAACTTTCCCCTTCAAATTTCTTTATCTGCCCTCTGAGCTCATCTGAACTTTCATGTTCTCCCAGCATGCAGGCTTGCATTCAAAACTATGTCTAATAGACCAAATAAGAGGTTAATAAGAAGTGGCAACAGAAAGAAAAAATACAATCCCTGGTAACTGATAAGAATGACAGTGGCAGCCCTTTATTGTTTGTCTTCAAATATAGAGTTAAAGATCTTTAAAAAACTAAATTTTGACGCCTTTGAAAAGAAAGAAGCACAAAATAACAACAGGGGGTTATTGCCTGCCAGCCACAGGGGAGAAGCTCCATAATTCTTATTCTCCCTTTTGAAGGCTGTTAGAAATCTGATTCAAAAAAGCAACAGCAGAAGGAGAAAGCCTCTTGAGGCTATCGCCATTTCCTGTGATCATGCATAATGCGTTTCAAAAGTGGGTTTTTACCAATTCTGTTGATCAATTGCACCTCCTTCATATTCCCTCTTTTTTCTGCTGTGTTTACATCTGATGTGACTCAATGACAAGCGCTGTCTGAGACTGTGAAACAGACCTGTCATGTTGATTTATGGGCGCATCAAACCACGACTTGTCCAAACTGAAGCTCGCAGTTCATTAATTAGAGAGTTGTGACTTTGAAGTCAGCTTTCAGACTGTGGTTTTTAACATTTGGCTTAATTTATATGCTCTTGAATGTGGATCTCTAAGGAAAAAACTGAAATTCCCTTCTTGTCTTTGAACTTCTTTTGACCGCACAATAATCATTTCTTTGTCCAGAGTGATGCCTGCATCCCAGAGTCATTAACGCGCATTGAACTGCCACTGATGAGTAAGCCCTACTGAATTAGAAAAACAGCCAGCAAAACAAAGCTGAGAGCATTCTGCACAGTGATATCTCACAATTACATGCCTTCCCTCCCTGTGCCATTTCCATTTTAATTACTGTTAGTCCTTTAGATTTACATTTTAGACACTTTTTAATCTGTTCCCTTTTTATTATAGTGGCGCCCGTAAGCGCGCTATGGTTAAGGTTGTGTCAGCATTTCCATTATAAACCCCCCTGTTTTCAGGGGTTTATAACTCAGCTGGAAAAATTCACTCTGGGTTGAAACTTGGCACAGGTGGCACGATTTGCCGAAATTTCAAGGGGGCTGGGGAGCAGAAATTGGTGCATGCTTCGAGCAACACCCCTTGTCAGGTGACACAAGCGCTGCCGCTATCACTGAGCATCACCCAGTGTCTCACGCCAAGAGGCAGCTTTCTGGGACCTACCCAAGCCAGCACTGATGTCAGATTAAACAGGAAAGTCTCAAACTCCTCGAGACTTAAGAGGTGGACTCAGCACCTTAAAATAAATGTAACTGCAGGAAAATTAAATTTAAGCACACCAAAAACAACACACAGTTTCGGATGTGACAGGTATTTTGGAAGGGAAGTGTAGCTAAAGGACAGGCAGAAACTACCCTGGTCTGTCTCTTCCAGTTACAGACCATGGTAGCATCAGAGCAAAGTCTCCTGCCACCTCTTCTCCACGTCACCACTGATGCTGCTCCAGTGTGGTCCCTCCTGCTCAGCCCATGCTGCGAGGACTGTGCAACCAGAACCTCTCTGGCTGTAAAGTGCCAGCCCAAACTCAACACCTCTCAGCAATCTGCCTTGTGTAGAGAGGACAGCAGCAATCTGGGCTTGCTGCCTTGCCCCCTCCCCTCTCCACCATAACTAACTCCCCAAAGCACTCTCCCAAGATACAGGTCGAGATGCCTGCTCCAGGACTCAAACAGCAAGGCCTGGTCCCCTGCTATAAAATATGTGGCAGCGAGCAAATGGAAAGCACAGGAAAACACAGGCGAAAACAGGACAATAACTCTAAATCTGAAAGCTGAGGCCCGATAGAGTCAGCTCAGTTGTGCAATCATTTATAAGATGAATGACAGTTTAATAGCCACTAGACAGTCCCCGGGGATCTGTGGTTTGAAAGTAAAATGGGTATTGTCTGTACCTCTTTAGGCTGTTTTCCAGCATGTTGTTGCTGTAAAAGTTGAAGCTGCAACTGTTCCTGTTGTTTCTTATAAAACTCTTGAAGCTGCTGCTACAAAGAAAAGGAAAGATGGTAAGTAACAAAGTGGAGAGCCAATTCAGTGTCCCTTTTGGTGTAACACACAAACTGTGATTTGAAAAATAGCATCCTTTTATCTGTAATGGTCTGACCTTTAGTTTGAAACTCAACAATAAATTCAGTGCACACTGACTATTCTTGGCATTATCGTTTGAAAAGTAATCTCCAAAATGAACTGATGAAAAACATACCATTTTCTACACAAACTAATTAAAATAAGGCAAGGAATGACCTTTGATTGTAACAACAAAGCCAAATGCCCTTGCTGAGAGAGCCTGGCGAATCTCTGTTGTGAAACACACATGCTTTCTAAATGATAGGGTTTGACTGTATTAAGTGTTGTTCAATACATGCATAGACATCCTGGGAAATGCTCTCCTCCTCCCGCTCCCCAGATGTGCTCTGCGCAGGCAGCGCTCCGGCGCGGGCAGGACGGAGCCTGGGAGCCGGGGGGAGCAGGCAGGGTCGGGCTGGGGGGATGCTGACACCCACCCGGGCTCCGTGAGACCCTGCTGGGCCAAACCCTGTGATAACGGAGCCTCGGGGCTTGGTGGTGGCCAACTTCCAGCTGAGAAAGGACCACGGGCTGTGAGAAGCACTGACACACAACCCAGCATATGTTGGCTGAAATCAAACAGGCTTGCAAACCTCTCCACTTCTATTTCCACCGTTTCCACAGCGCTTTACGGTTCCAGATGGAAATAACGAGGTCTAAATCGGGAAGTATGGCCCTTCTACCTTGTTTATTCCAATTAGTCAGGGCACACCAAGCCTTCTGGGGGATGCAGGCAAAAGCAACAGGGACATCTGCCGAAGTCCTGACACTTAAATATGCATCTGTATTATTTAGCTGATCTTGGAAATACTCCTAGCACTGCTCCCTGGATTTGTTTCCAGTAGCTATTTCTAGAATTAAAAACAAAAGAGCAGTCAGTTCAGCTCACAGCATGGCTGCTCCAAGGTTCAGACCTAGACGTGGGCAGCTTCTTTCCCCAAAGGTGTTCCAGGAGGTGAAGCCTCCAGCATCCATAGGGGCCACCTAAGCAGCTGCTAAGGAAACAATTACCTGTTGAAGCATGAGTGCCTGCTGCTGTTGGAGCAGGACTTGGAGTTGCTGGGGAGTTAGCACTTGTTGCTGGAGGATCTGCTGCATTTGCTGGGGAGTGATCACTTGAGGTGTCATCATAGCCACCGACACTGGAACCTGAAGGCCAAGAGGAGAGAAAGAGGGTCAGAGCACATCCCCACAGCTCCTCCAGCATCCCCATGCAGGGGGAGTCCACGCCTGGCATCGAGGGAGCTGAAGGTGAGAGTCCTTACAGCCCACCCCGGCTGGCACAGAGATACTGACCACACCTTCCTGGTGACTAAATTCCCCTTTTGCAAAACACTATTGGATGGAAATTCTTTAAAGCAAGTAATATGGTAGCGATTTATTTATTTTTGCAAGAAATCGTCAGCTGGGTCCTTTCCCTCCCAGAAAGCCCTTGCCTTCTACAGAGAAATCCAACAGCCAAATATCCCGCGCTGATGGGATCTAGACCCTATTACGACAGGTTTTTCAGAAAATTGAAGGAAGGCTCAGTGATGTGAATAACAGCACTAGACTCCTATGCAATTTTTACAGAAAGGCCCTACCACGATGTCTTTACCATTCCATATTCACCCAGCATACAGATGTCTTCAATTCTTTCATATTATGTGAGATACCATTAAAAGCCGCTTTCCATGACATTTCAGTGACAAACAGCTACAGTGATGAACTTGATAGCATTTCATATTTGCAACTGTTAACACATTTCTGCACGGGCATCTTTGCAAGGAACCTGTACACTGTATCTGAAAGGATGATGTCTTGTTCAGATAAAACACTGACATTAAAATGACAGGCTGTCTTGGCCAAGGTTACACAAATTGTATTCAAGCGGATACCTAATGACAATGCTATGAATTCTGCAAGCTTTCTAGAATGTAATTTAGCTATTCAAAATAATCACTGCACTTGTGTTTAATTTGCAGACTACATGAGAACCATTTTGTCAGTCCCAGTAATGCAAGAAGACTATTTCCCTAGAAACCCACCCCTCTACCCTCCACCCCAAAAAAGGAAAAGAAAAGGAAGAAAAAAAAACAATAGAGGAAAAGACAAAACCCATGTGAGTTTTAACAGTAATATTGAAGCACCTTACTTTTCTATAGTTTCAAATCAAATACATGACAGCACAAAACTAAAAGCAGTAAAGGATATACTTTGCTAAAAAGGATCTCCTGTCATCTCATGTATTACAATAAAAGGTAATAATATGTTTAGCACTTCTTCCGTGCACCACTTTTTAAAAAAATCAGCAGACAATAGCTGATCAGAAGATAAAGGAGTTTAAAAAAAAAATCCTCCAGTGTAGTAGTAAGCAAGAGAGAAATGCAGTATTAATTTTATGTAACATAATGTCTTAATATGCAGTTTATCTTGACTTTTTCACATGATTTGTCCTGTCATTTGCATAGCAAGCTCTCATTCCTAATTTCACAGTCATTATGCACTGATGTCCTGATTTCTCAGCATCACTAATCTTGATGAACTAAAAACGGTTCCTGAAGGTCAGACGCATGTACAGTGCACATGTCCCCGTGTTGTTGTGTACACGTCGTGTGCCAGGGCCAGACACTGCCTCCAAAACATCTGCCTGAGCGGAGCCCAGCAAGGGCTCGCTCGCCTCTGACATCCCATCAACGCCGACACGGCGGGGTCCTCTGAGCATTCCCTGTGCCACGGCCCGTTCCCGCATCGCCGATGGGGTCCAGGCTGGTGTGAACGCCGGCAAAGGGAGATTTCATTGTGGGTCAAAGGCCAGAACCAGCAAAAGCAGTGGCCATTCTCCCATGGCCGGTGCCACGCCTCCGTGCCTATGGGAAAGCCACCACCTCGCCATGCAGGACCAGATCTGAGGACACTGAGTCATCAGGACGGGTGATCCCATTAATTCAGAGTATCTTAATCCGTAGTCTTTTAAAAACTTTTCTGGGAGTAGAAAATTATTTAATTAAATCCTGCCGTCACTATCTTCGCCCCAAAGTGTGACTCACCTTCATTATTCTCATCCCCAGAGAAGTTTACTTTACCCTGGGGTTTGTACCACCTCTCATTGAAGTTGGACCAAGCAAACAGAAGAGGAAGCATGTTTAAGAATGTTTTCTGTGCCCTTCTTGGAAGATAGACAAGACAAATACTCTTCAGTCAGATTTATGACGACAAGCGGGGATACAGACAGGAATAGGGTGGGGTGCTGTAAACCCTACACATCGGTGATTAATCCAAAGGGCCGCATTCTGCCGTCAGCTGGGCAGGGACAACTCCCATTCACTTCCATGGCCTTTCTGCACGTTTATCTTGGGACAGATCTGGCGATTAGGCCCTATCTTTGAAAACTGGCCATGTACCTTCCAGTAACAAATCTCTTAGCTGCACACTCCTTGCTAGAACAGAAGCACTTAAGCAGAAAGAAAAAAAAAAATAAGCACGTAAGTACTGCACACAGTTAGAGAGTACAAGTACACAGAGTACAAGTTTGTGTGGGTCCATTCGACTTCATTTTACCATCTGAAACCACATTTTCACACCACACCTGCGCTTCTAAAGAAGGTGCTGCCTTCCACTTATAAACACAGCTAAGAGCCACATTTAGCCACGGCCTGTACTTTAGTTTATCACGAAAGCAACTTACGGAAACCGTGCACAAACAAATTGAAATGAACCAGAAACTATCGTGTTAAAAATTACGACATACGTACCGGACGAGCGTGGGCACACACGTACAGTCTGAGGGACTTTAAATAGTTAAGAATGATGGCCTATATATCCACTCTCTTAACTCCCAACGTCCAACTTTTCCATGTAGCTAGTCCCTGGTAATACTAGGAATCAAAGGGCATGCAGCACCAGCAATAGGCTATTATAGCCCACACTTTATTACCCATTACTACCGAGGTCATTAGCGGTAAGAGTGATTGTACCGGTCTTAACCTATTGATCATTGTAACTACTATCATTTAATCCTGTGTTGAATGTCTGGAAAGCTGCTAAAGGCACACAAGAGAGAGTGCTTTAGTGATGAGAAATATAGCCAAAGCTTGGAAATTACACTTTGATTCATAAAATCTAGCCAGTGGTTTAAATCAATAGTATTTAAAACAGTCATGTAAGTTCTTAACTACAGCTCTCTAATATTTATGGGTCCCTTTCTGAGTGTATTCAGTCAAAACTAAACTTTATTTTAGATACTGTGCAATATACTTTACGTTATGTTAGATAAAAAATATTTATTTCTGATATTTTGTCTGATAGTAAGTGAAACCTAAACCAAGAGCTATAAATTCATTTTAGATTTCTATCTCTCAGATTGTCAACTTAAATGTGTTGCCAAAAAAAATTACAAACCAACTTTAAAAATGACTTAACTGTTTAAGAACATGAAAATGAGCGTGTTTTATGAGTTAACAATGAATCACAGAAGGCAGTTTATGAAGAACTAAAATAATTCTGTCTTACTGCCTTCAGGGAGTTGAAGTTCAAATTAAACTACTGGCAGATATATTTAAAGAATGCTAAGTTAGCATGCAGAGAAGAAATCAATCTTTTATCTTTTCTTTCGAGTTGTTTATTTCTATTTTGCACTTGAAACACGATTGTTGTTATTGATATGATTAATGAACTACTTTTGGTATTGTTGACTGATAACAATAGGGTGTGGTAGATACCCAGCTGCATGTAAACCTGGCAGCAAAGGTAAAAATACAGCTGCAATTTGGCTTTGGGAGCTGTGCTAGTATGGACCTGCTGACATGCTAATACCATCAACGGCAAAAAATGTCTTGAATACTCACAATTGTCTTCGCTCACTGCTTCTCCCAGGGTTTTGCCTCTGCTCCTCCGCATCCCCCAAAGCCCTCCCGGCCCTGCAGTCCCCTCTGAGACCCTCCCATTTCAAGCCCTCCAAACACCCTATTTTGGCGAGAACAACCAAGGAAAACTTCCACGAACTTGGGCCAAGCTCCCCTTTAACTTCCCCACGAAATTACAGCAGGGATGCATTTGTCACTCCTCCACACAACCCAGACAGGGGTCACGGGGATGAAAATGATTTAGTCCTATTTAATCATCTCCATTCCCTCATTTTCGGTGATATTAATATAATTAAATACTAGCTAAATAATTTCAAGTAGTTTAATCTTGTATGAAGCAAAAAAAAAAAAGGAAAAAAAAAAAAAGAAGATGCCATTTTCACACCCCGTGCCTCCGATGCTGGATACGGCTGTGGTCCTGTTAACTGTTAGCAGGCATGCATGGAAGATGGGGAGGATTTCCTTAATTCATAAAGAGTAACTCTGCCAGAAAACCCTTTTCTCCTGCGATCTATGTTTGAACTTGATTTCAGTAAGCCCTCATACCAGGCACCTTGGATTTCCAAACAGCAATTCTTCGGTTAAAGATTTTGTGATAAAAGTTAAACGGAGCAAAACAGCTGAACACAGAAAAGAACAAGTCGCTGAGGAACAGTTAAAAATACTGAACTACAGTAAAAATAGCTACGGCCAGGCAAAACCAAACAATGAACTTGAGCTGTCCTATTAGCAAGCTATTATATGCAATGTATTTAAAATATTTTTAAAAATTCAGCCGAAACAATGCAAAACAGGAGAAGATGAAGCACTGACACCCTGGCAAGCAGAGAGGCACAATGCCACAAGCCAGAGCAGAGCCCAGCAATGTAAGAAGTGCTGAAGGCAGGCAGGACCTGCTTCCATCCTGAGACTAAAACATTTCCAACATAATATTTCATCCTCCAAAATCCCAACACAAAAACGCCGCTGTCGGGATTATTCACGCAGGAACTGCAGTGGTGGTTCATTATGTGAAATAAAATCTCGCTTTTAGACTTAGTTCTTTTGCCATAATATAGCACAGCACATTAAGACAGGTAATGTTTATTATATTAATGTAAAATCAGCTAAGTAGTCTGTCATTAGCATAACTGTGCTCTCTGTAACAATACAATTCCCTATTAAAAGGGAGGGGGGGGAACATCCTTAAAATTAAATTAGCATTTTTTTATTATAATTTTGTTTATTGTATTTTATCAGGAGAGAAGATCTCCTTCTGACCCACAGAAAGCAGAACGATGGGCTATGCTGACATTCCCTGGCATGTCAGGATGTCTGCCGTCTTCTGTATTCTCTTCTAGCTGAGGAAAAACGGGAATATTTTCGTATTTGTTTACAGAATGAAACATCTGATCTTATCTTCCACTTCTCATGCATACCAGGTTTCTCACTAAGTGCCAGGATAATTGTTTCTGCTATAATAAATACCCATTTAATTTGCATAAAAATATAAAGTTTACATAAATTAAATCCTTTCTACATCTAACATTTGTCAAATAGACTAAAGCAGACCATACACGCACACATCCAAATACCCCTTTAATAAGATGAGTGAGATTTTAAGCTCGAGATTATCATCATAATTTTTCACATTTTAAAAAGTTACCGTTTTTGTTTTCATCTCTAGCATGAAAGGAAAAAAAGGAAAAATTATATAACCTGCTCTACATGGTTCCAAACAGCGGTGATTTTATAATGATTCAGTTTAAAAAAAAAAAAAAAAAAAATAATAAAAGGAAAAAAACCCTGCATTTTTTTTCCAGAGTTTAGGAAAGGAAATGTTAGATCAACATATTCTGCCAAAAAAGCCTCAAATAAACCAAAAGCAATCCTGCTTAGAAACATCCAAAATACCCCTAAAGCCCTTGAAAACCCCTTGAAACCCTCTCTCCCAAACACCTTTAATATACTGAGAATGATCATGGTGTCAGACTCCTTACATTCGTGTATTAATTCATACATACATTATGGAGAGCTTAATTAAATAATAAAAGACCGTGATTGAACCAGCAACATTTAACATGCCCAGAATTTCACGTGAGTGAAAGGGAAGTGTTATATAGAGGGGCTTTTTCTTTTTTTTTTTTCTTCTTATGGCAGATTTTAAAGAACTGCAACTCCCAACAGATTTCTAGGAAGGATGAGCCCGCTCTACATCCCTGGCTATTTTCTCCTGCAAGAACCAAATCCATAGCTGCCTGCTCTTCAAACTCAGGGCATCTGAGATGACGTACATTGTCATGGCCAGCCGAAAAAAAAAAATTAGTGATTCTTGAAAAAAAAAAAAATCCACCTGGTTAAATCGTGCTGTTTATTTCCCACACAAACCAGAGCTCTGCTTAAACACTCGGGTTGGCTTTGCCACTCTGGTTCCAAGTGACGCCTTTATAACAGTTGTAAACTTTATTTGCTTAAAAATGTGCAGGTTTTCACACCTATGGCAGACACCTACAGCTGAACATCACAGCTAAGCACAACGGTGCAAATTAGATTCTAATGAGAAAACATCAGTTGCTTCTTTGACAATTTTGCCATTCACTGATTTACTTCTAATGAAGACGCACTCCAACCAGCCAGCTCGCCGTGTTAAAGGTCAAAGCACGTTCAAAAAAATGCCTCACAAAATCAAGGCAAATGGGAAACCCGTAAAGAAACCTTCTCATAAAGTGGCGTGGCAATTAGAGTAATTGTGCAAAAAGCCGTCTTCGGTAAAAAGTAAAAGAAATTAAGCTGCCACTACTGTAACAGGTTAGATGAAAATCAAAATTTAATGTATTCTCCCTTGTGTCATCTTGTTTTGTCAAGACATCAAATAGAATTGGAAAGTACAAAATAACAAGCCCTTGAGAAATCACAGAAGCCGACCTTTTTGATGTTGTTGGTTTACCTTGTTCTCAGTTATTTGAACAATGATGTTTCAGATTTAAGGGCAAGATAAAGCTTAAAAATTAAAACCCGTTGTCAGTTTGGGGAGGAGGGGGTGTTGTCCCTCCCAAATAACAGAGCATTTTACCTAATCAATGAAGGCAAATCCGTCCGAAACTAGTGCACACAACAATTAGCAATTCCACTTATTTGTTCAATATTCAGTCTGGGTTCTCTAACATTCATTCAACTTCAATACAGACTAGAGATCCCCCTGCTAGCGCAGAAAACCGCGCTGGAAAGGTTAAAAAAAAAAAAATAGGAGAAAAAAAGGCTGGGGCAGAGATATTTGCCAGTGCTGCTTCTCTCCCAATCTCTACATGGCCACTTTAATCTGCAAATGAGTGTATGGTGGATTTTTTTCCCCTTTCCTTATAACTGGAAAGCGAAGCTGAACAAGTAAGCACCTTATAAAAACAAAACAGGACAGGACATTTTAACTGAACTACAGCAAAGCAGTTTCCAGTAATGCAGTTCTGCTTTCAATAAAACAAACAAACTGCTTAAAACCAGCCAAGCCTTTCACCAAACAATAACAAATTTAGCTCATGGTGTCAGGACTTTCCCACAATCTAGTTTTGCAGGTGTTGATAAAACTACCCCTGCTACTGCTTTTCCCTAGCAAAGAGGGGAGAAAAACAACACCAGCAAGTTATCCCGCTACTGGGAAACCTTTACAGAAAGTAAATCCAAGTGCTGTATCCTCCCAGCTCACGTTTGTCTACAGCAGCTCTGAAAAGACTAAGAAATAGAGAGCAGGAAAGCACATGAGCTTTTGAAACTCCTTAAACTTTTGAACGGAAAAATCCTTCTCCCCTTACCTTTCTTCAGCTACCAGAGCATGTAATCACAGACACAGAAACCAAGGCATTCTGCACTGAAATAATAATTTCAGGATTTTAAAAACAACTTCATTCTCAAGCGGGAACGGTACTTGAGCACTCGGAGGTTAAAATGGTGCATAAGAAATCGCTCTGACTGCCCTACCTTGCTTTCAATGCCTAAAAATCCATTTTAGCCTTCTCCACACAACTGTTGCAACCCTCTTCTTCCTTGCACACGACTCAAACCAACTCAACTGGCGCAGACATCAGAGCCCACCGTCCATCAGTGCGATCGTCCATCTGTGACCCGTTACAACCCAGGGCCATGTGCTACCACTCTGCTCTGGGGTCTGATCGCTTTTCACACCCCAGCACAAATTTCAGCGTGGGCTTAAGAGTTACACTTCTAAAACGTGTGCAGGGCTCATCCAGCTCTAGAAGAATGCGAGGCACCCACACCTTCCTCTGAGCACCGAGGTCCCTGCAAAGCCAGCGCAGGGATTTCATTTCTTCCCTGTCAATCCCATTGTATTTATGACTTCTCTTTAGTTCAGCTGAGTGGCTGGTCAGAGCATGTCTCGGAGCTTTTTTCTTTTTCTTTTAAAGCAAAAATAACACTGCTTAGAAAAGAGAGGGCACAATGGCACAGCACAGTAAAGTGAATGTTAAACAAGACTCAGAAAAAAAAACAAACCAACTGTAGCAAACAAAAAAAATTTCAAAGCAGCCCTTCCTATCATAAGCTTTCTGATGATTTATGGTTTACCAACTCAGCAAGGTTACGCAACACTGCATGCCTTTAGATGCATTATTTGAGTCAGTTGAGATTTAATTAAGATCACAGCCTCCAAAATCCCTGTCAAATGAAAATTCACAGAAGACAATACACTATATATCCTCATGCAGATAGTCTCCATTCCATGCTCTGGAATAACATAAGTTAATCCTCGTTTCTATGGTGGCAGACAAAAGTTCACTAATTTTGTTTTCTTTTGACACTTGTGTTGTTTTCTGTTTTATGTCATGAGATCATTCCCTTTTGAGAGGGGAGGGGAGCTGATATAGGGGGAGAGGAGGGAGAGCAATATGTCTGAATATGGCAGCAGATGTATTTTGACATTCTCACAGCTCTGCTGTGATGTCATCAAGTTTTCATATAATTAACCCCTGCCAGTAAGAGCATCCTTTCATGACATCTGTCCATTGGGAAGAGGAGGAAGGAGTCAGGGAAAAAAGCACAAAAAGTGCCTCAGTCTTACTCTCACACTAAAACCAAAATCAAACAAAATTAAATTAAGGCTACAAAACAGCATTTACATCTTCCTTCTCTATCAGTGACTGGCTTTTCCCAATTCGTTATCTGCCCCAACTACCTCCTCACCTCAGAGGTGCTCTGAAACCACAAGCCACGGACATGCAGCTCATTCCCAGCGCCTTCTCCTCCTGATGGTCCTGGTGCAGGGGAACCCCTTCACTCTATAATCCAGTTCCTCTATTTGCTAAACATGAGCACGTTAAATAAAACAGTATTTCTTACAGAGAAATTGCTAGAACTTTACCTCATTCCACTGTATTCCTATTTGCATTATCTTAATATCTGCTTGCTTATCTCATGGTTTAGAAATGACAGGTGCTAGCGGTCTTTTGTTTGACAGGCCACTACACAAATAACTGTCTTGCCTGAAAGGGCTAATGCACTACTAATGAACAATAAATCAACTTTGATTATAAAGTGTCAGACCAATCAGTTTGCAGTTCAGCTCTATCACAGTCTAGGCCAAGGCAGCTACTCTGTTCAGGCAGGACTCGGGTTTCATCTCTGCAGCCTTATCAATGAAATTTTTTGGACACAGCCACAGGAGATCACTGAAAGCCCTCTGACAGCAGATTTTCCGCTGGCTGCGAGGAGAGGACAGAGCCTGCTTTTAGAGACTTCCTAGGCTGCTACTACAATAAATATACAATCAACAAAAGCCATTTCTTTACCAGACAGAAGCACACTCTAATGACATACGCACATGTACACATGTGCTGTAGCCGTGACTTTTAGAAGCAAACAGAAATGCCTTTCAACTTGGTGTAAAAGATGTGCGAGATGCCTGAAAGCTCTGCACATTAAACACAGTTATGAGGGGCTCGATCTGGTAAATAATAATTTAGCAGGCAGGGTGCTTACAGCTCCGGGGGGAGAGGAGGGTAAAGAGCCTCCTCGCCTACTACAGCTACTGCACACGCACAAGGCATTCCAGGATTGGGCCCGGGAGCATCAGGCATGAAAATCAGCTGTGATCCAAATAAAAAAAAGATTTTAACATTTCAGTTTATTTATAAAAAGGCAAACTAGCGTGCGCAAGTCACTTTTTATTAGAAATAAACTGCAGCGATTTATTGTAGTTCACAACTCAACACTCACTGCGAGAATAAATCCAACCGTTTGGTTTTCATAAACAGATCTTGGTCACCCTGAATGATTCACACTTCCTGCCTCCAAACTTGTTTTTATTTAAAAATATGAAATGGTAGCGTGTCAAACGCCGGCACACGCACCGAGACGACTGTGTCGCGTTACCGAGGGGCTTTTCCCTGCCACCAGCACAAGGACGAGTCACAACTCTCACTGTTTTCGGAGACAAGCTGGCTTTGAAGGAGTTAATTCCAGAGAGGAAGAGTGTATATGCACTTTGCTCTAAACTTACCACCCACTTCCTAAGGGTTCCCTCCTCCCCGCCGCCACCACCACCACCCTCGAAATTTCAGCTCACTCGCACTGCAACGCTGACACCGAGCCCGGCTGCGCCGCGATCCCGTTACATCCATTTCGCCGGGGTTCACAGCACCAGTCAATGTCAAAAACAAAGCTCACTCACTTAATTTCCCCCTGGTAAATTGACTAGCGAATCCATTCAGCGATCCCGGTTCCTGACATTTAAACCTGACACTGTGTTTTATCCGGCTCCGTGCACTTTCCCTCCTTCCTCGCTCTTCTTCCCAACTCCAGCGCTGCGGCACAGCCCGCGCGGCTACGCGCACCCGCGACTGTCACGACAGGCGCCAGGCGACACGCTCCGCTCATCACTTCTAAAAACCCCCGGCGAGTTGCGGGGCGCACACGCTGTCCCTCCCTACCTCCTTCTTTCCCTCCCTCCTCCTCCTCCCGCGGAGGAGCCGGGACCGCGCGGCTCCTCCAGCCCGCCGCGGCTCTTTCCGCCACTTTGCGCGGGCCCCCCGCCCCCGTTTCCCCCGCGGGGCACCCACCTGGGCGGCGGCGGGCGGCGTGCGGCGCGCCGGGCCATGGAGCGGGCTGGCGGAGCGGCGG